>VZRW01010877.1:15085-70955 GCA_013398125.1 Aegotheles bennettii | reverse complement strand
CTTACTGAGGGTACACTCGATCCCCTCATCTAGGTCATCCATTAAGGTATCAAACACAACTGAACAAATTGCATTGTTTCTGACAACAATTCTGTAATTAAATTTTAAGTTAAAGCCTAATCTATTTCCTAATAAGGAACTTGTAAGGAACTAATAAGGAACTCCTAACTAAGGACTTGCATAGAAACTATGCATATTATTTTAAATATCTGACATTTGGGATAGCCTTTGAGTATCAGGATTGTCCCTTTTGCTTCCAGCCTCCCAAGCATGTACCATTTAATGGTATCACTTTTATTTTTAAAACTGAGTTTACCTATCTAAATGTCCAATCTTCCAGTCTTCCTTGATCTTTAATTGTGTCTTAGGGTCTAATCTAAGGTTTGGATTTTTTTTTTATTTTTTTTTAGGAAGATTTTGGTTTTGTTTTGATTTTCAATCTACATACTATACGTGCAAGGGTAGTTTATGAAGTTGGCTGCAATGTTTCATTTACTCCAGTTAGCCTAGAACCTTGATATTAATCGTCATATATTTACCATGAACGTTTGCTAGTAGCCTAGTACTGTTTCTACTGCACCACAAATAAATCAAAGATCTTCTTTCAGCTTGAACCTGAGAATTTTTACTGAGATAATATCTGAAAAGCAAATACTGTCACGAATGGGTGATATAGGCAGGCCATTTTGTTCAGATTTCTGGTAAAATACAGTAGCTTGGAGCAGAGAGAAGCTATCTATTACTCTTTATAGTTCAGCACTGGAAACCATAGCATTTACAGGCTCTGGCCAGGGGTGTTATCCAGGGAGTGTTTACCCTGCGTAATGGAGATTGGAGACATAGCCCAGGAACCTTACAACAGAGGAATGCTCCTGGCAGGGAATGATCCCAATGAAAATGTACCGTGTCTCAGCTATTCATATACTAAACATGTGGCAGTGTGTTGGTTTGCTAAATGTCACATTTTGCCAGGTTGAATTGACTTTGAGGGAGGAAATGTTTGGTAGCAGGTAGGGTTATCTCAGCACTCACCTGACTGTTAGATACTGAATGGTTTCCCTGGGATCCTTCTGCCTTCCTGCAGCCCTAATTCCCACACCCTCCCAGCAATCCTGGCTCTGGTGGGCTGAAGCTTCATCTTAGTGTCCTCCAGACTAATCAACATCTGGAACACCTTCTCCATCCCCAGCCCTGAGTACATCCAGACAGTGGTTTGTATTTCTGATGCAGAAACGCAACATCCAGGTTTTCTCATCAGGCAGCCTTATGAATACACAGCTTTCGGAGTCCTTGGCTTGCTTGAGCCCACGTAACATGTCCTGCTGATTTATGGGCTCTGCAATATCCAGATTGCTGCACACGAGGATGTTACGTGTGTGTCTCGAGGCTATCAGCAAAACAGGATGTGGCCATGTGATGCTAGGTGTTACTGTGCTGGAAGTGAATGAAATGGCATTTCAGTGTATTTTGATGCACTGTTTTGCCAGTATACCACCTAATAATCCTTTTTCCATAGGTTTTTATAATGCATGACTATTTGTAAAACCCATGGATTTATATGGTGTAGAGCCTCTTTGTATCTGCGTGGCTTTACGCTAAAGAGAGTGAATGAGAGTTCAGCAGCTCAGTAACTTTTGTCTTTCCCTCTAAGAAAAATCTCCCACAAACCAAGTATGCTCTTAGCAGACAAGGTGTCACTGCACATCATGCCACCGGTGTCTGCTACATGAAGCCAGCTGAGTGAGGTGAATATATTTGCAACATGGCTGACAGATTGAAAGTGAGGAGAAGATGCTGCTTTGGCAGGGAAGGAGCCGTGGGTCCTGCTCTGCTGTGGCAGCGTTGCTCAGAGCTGGTTGTGCTCACACACGGTGTGTGGGCCAGCGGCTTGCAGTTGTGTTGGGGCTCTTGTTTTTCAGGCAGGTGCAGGCTCTGTGGAATGCAACACATCCACTTGCATTGCAGAGAAAGAAAGAGTGGAGGCCTGAACAGAAACACAGTTACTCACGACACCCCCCTAAGTAATGTAAAACTTTTTTTGGAGTAAACTAATATTATTTGGAATTCCTGAGGGTGCAGTGAGGCCCACTGGAGCTTGTCCCGGCTTGTGAGCACACTGCTGAGAAGCCTACCTTTCAAATGCAGAGCATTTATGCAGGAGGTTTACTAGAGAAGCAAGAGCATCAAACTACCCAGACTTATTTAGAAAAAAAACAGTTACTTGCATGCTGTAGCATTGCAAAACTGAGACATGAAGAAAAGTCAATTCCCAGTCATGCATCAATCCCAATTCAGATCATTTCTTTGCACCCACGCTGCAAGCTGTGGAGCTGAGAGGGGAGCCCCTGTGGGCAGCAAGGAGAAGGGGAAGTGCTGTTTAGATCAAATTAAGCGAATGTGGTTATTTGGATCTTTAATAAGGGCATAGAAAAAATCCTGAGGGAGTGTGATGAGTTCCCAGGGCAAACGCAGAAGGGCACTTGCTGGAGAGGCATTGGGCAGAGGGCTGGTGCACACCTGACTGCAGGGATGGCTCTGAGGATGGCTCTGAGGGCTGCCTCCTACCAGCCTTCCCTATCCCCAGTCCACAGACTTTTCCAGCAAGCACCAAAAGTCCTCCTCGGAGATGAGAGCCAACTCCCAGCCTCATTTAGTGCTATTGAAGAAAATATGAATTCTGTCTGTGGTTTTGTACATCTTTCTTCGTGTTGGTGCAACATTTTGTTGCAGATATGGTTTGCAAAGCATAGAAATGGTGGGGATTTATTGCTTTTTCAATAACAAAATCAGCAAACCAGACAAGATGTGTGTTTTGCACAATGCGTGTATGAAGCCATGTAGGTATGTGCTGTTGTTGTATCATGTCCTGTACTCCTTTGTGCCTTTGCTGACCTTAGAAATGAATATATGTATATGCTGCTATATGGGAGCCGTGGAGGAGTTCTCACGTATCTTCCAAAAAAAGATAGGTATTTGTTCATTACACTTCTGACTTTTTACAGAAAATGACATAAATTATTACTTTGATCAAATGGGTTTCCAACATTTTGTTAAAAAAAAATAAGATGACTCTTCCCCTCTCCCAACACAAAACCAGGCCTGAAAGCTTCATAGAAGTGGGGAGAAATAAACCAAATCCACCTTAAAATGTAACCTGGAAGTTTATTGAAAAAAGCGTATTTGACATGGCACTTGGGGCCAGGACTGAATGATCCCTTGCAGTTTATATTCCTGCAGCAATTAGAAATTTAGGTCTGTCTGCCCGTGGTGACTCGCAGCAACTTCAATGGGGCTGTGCATGGACACAAAGGTCCACCCACAGGGAATTCGTTGTAGGAGTGGGGCCTTAAACATTTCTGGGGTTCTTCCAATAGCAATTGATGTTTAAAAGTACAAAAGCCCCTCAATGTCAGGCAGTTATGTTAATTTAAAGTGGGCATTCTGCTGGGTCAGAAATGTGGTCCATAGAGTCCTGTCACTTGTGGAGGGCTGTTGACTTTTTTTCTATCGCCTAGCCACAAAATTGTTCCATTTACTAAAGAAAAAATGATAGAAAGGAAGCAATAAGCAACCCTCACTGTAACTCTGCATGGCAGAAGATAGTCTGGGAGACATAAGATGGCACAGTTGCAAAGTCTTGGAATACTGACTCTGCAGTTAAGGATAGGTAAAATTACCACTCCTTTTGCATGAAATTCAATTCAGTTCACAAATATCAAGCTGTATTTTCCTTTTGTGGCATTTTGTGCTCAAGTACAGTTTCTAAATGCTACAGAGAAGCTGCCCTTGTAGGTCCAAGCACCAGTGTTTTAGTTACCCACAGTTATTGCCTACCCCATATAACTATATTCTCATCTGATTAACAAGTTTATGCACCCACCTGTTGCTTTCAAGACAGGTTTTCCTTAATGGAGACTTTCCATTTTTACTGTAGTGTTTCTGTGAAAGCTCAGTACAAATGCTTAAACCAGGTAATCCCATGTTCCCTAACAAATATAACTGAGTATGCAAGCAGATTAGAGGGATCTAAGCAATTGACTGTTACAGAATTAACTATAAAATTCAAAGACTGTAACACTGAAATGATGATAATTCTGATTATTTTATATATATACATATATATATGTATATATATATATATATATATCCTTTTTCAAGCTTGCTTTCCAGTCAGGAAAAAAATCCTGCCACCACCCAACAAAAAAAGTCCTTTCTTCTATTCCTCTTTGAGGTTTCTCACTCTTGCTGCCACATTCATCTTGACTGTGAGCACTTCAGACATATTTACATCTGAAATATCTATATAGGGCTCTAAAGAACATGGCTGATGGGCATTTTCAGTATTAATCCACCTATCCAAACGATCAGATTGTGTTAGGTCCAAATTTCAAAATGTATTTTAAACAGTGGTGAAGAAATAAAATATTCTTTATGTTTTAATTCAGGTTTTATTGTTGTTGTAAAAGGCTTTTGTGAGTCCAGGGAGAATTGTGCCTGAGAACCAGAAAGTGAAAGCAATTGCTCAAGGGCCATAAAACCAGCCTGCCATCATTAGCCAAATGCAGTAAAATTCACCAAAGTTAATCAAACCACCTAAGTGATGAAAAATAAATGAGATCTTTTCAAAAGAAGCCCTCCATCTTTGAACAATATCCATTGTTAGAAACATTGTTTATCCTTTCCGTATTCCCTGTAAACAGTTTAAAAAGCAGTTCAGCATTTCCTTAAGAAAGTCCTTGGTTTAGCAGCTTTGTGATGTGAAAGGACAAGGAAGCAAACCCACATTTGGATGAACATCTTGGAGTGGCAGACTCGGGATTTGAGGTAATTTTAATCTAAATTCAGAAAAAGTTTAACTACATGCAAGGGTCATTTATTTTGCAGTGCAGGAGAGCTCTGTGCTGGCCCTGGGAAGCAAATGTCATACTCTGTAAAATGTTCATATTCAGGTGTCCCTAGTCACAAGTGCCAAGAAACCACTTTAGGGGGTCCAGTACTGACACAGGCTCCAATCTTGAAACTGCAGTGTCACAGCAGACCTCCTGGCTGGTGGCGTTCCTGGGGACCACGTGGAGATGTGGTGGGCAGCCTGGGCTAGCTCCCCTAGCTGACTTGTAGGGTCGGGACCATGGACTTTCCAAGGGAGGTAAAATGCTGTGGAGTGCACAATGTATTCCTTGAAGTCAGCCCACATTCAGTACTGAGGCCGGGTGCTGGAAACAGCCATGGCAGGGGTAGCTGCCTGACGTTACACAGGGTGCCCGGTCTGACCACGGTAACACGAAGTCAGGGAGGAGGGAAGAAGTGAGTGAGTGAGGTTCCGGAGTAGCTGGAGCAGAGCCTGGGCACACAGCCCCTGCGATGAGCCCAGGAGAGTCATAAAACCAGGGGGGTCATCCGAGTGGGGGGCCCTCTGCCTCCTACAGCCTCACACAGTGCTGTGCTGTTCCCAGGGGAGGAGGAGTGGGGGACGTGTGGGTTGGGCTGGCGTTAGCAGTGCAGTGGGCTGTGGCTGTGCCTCTCCCCTGTGCTGCCTGCTCTGCCTGTGTGCTGAACCCCGAGCATCTGCCCTCGTCCCAAGGGGCTTTGTGCCTGACTGTGCCTCCGCCCCACGTTTTCCCATCTCATTCCACTGCAGCTTCCCCCACCCCTACCCTCACCCCAAAATTGCTTATCTGGGCTGCAAAGTCAAGCTCTCAGATGCTGGGAAATATCCTCATGCGTCTGCTCTCCAATGCAGCAGTTAATTACATGCTCAATGTTTGCTTGTTCCTGCTTCATTCAGTGTATGACCCTTCTTTGATAAGCAACTATTCAGTAGTTTGTTTTCTTCTGTTGTTGAAATGTGTGGCCCCGTGCCCTGCTTGCTGTGCACTGTCTAACCTCTTCTCCAAACAGAATTAATTCTCCTCATTTGCATTTCACAGATGTATTAGTGCAGTCATTTTTTAGATGAAGGAGCATTATCAGTTGCATTTAATAAACCAAGAAGTTCAGGTGCAAAAGAATGAATGGACCACTGATTTTGAGGGTCCACTTTGATTTGTCATGAGCCTGATTTTGCAGAATACTTGGCATTATTGAGAGCTTCCTATATTCAGGCATAATTTTCCCATCTGAGCACTCAGCACTTCTGGAATTGGGACCACAGGGTCTCAAATAAAACAGACAGGAAAGCTGATGAAAATGTTGAGTGAGCAGCTTGTCCAACCAGTAAGTCCCAGTTTCACACTGGGACTCCTGTTGCAGTGGCTGTGAAGTGCTGGGCAACATTAAATGTCCAAGCTGTGAACTGCCCTGCCTCTTCTGCAGCTTTCTGCCTCCCGATTTCTGCAACCATAAAGCAGCCAAAGATGTCCTTTCACTTCACATCCCTGAGCACATCCAGGCGTGAGTCTGAATGGCTGGAGGTCTTTGAAAGGCTAGGTTGACCATGAAGTTGTATCATAGCATACAAGCACAGAAAGTTTGATTAACATTTCACATGAAAATGTTAAAAACCTTAATAACAGGTGTTGGTACAGACTCCAGTTATAGCATTAAAATGTTATAAATATAACTCCCCATCTGCTTCAGTGGAGGACAACAGCAGAAATGAAATATTCAGTTACTAGTGTTTTGGTAGAAATAAGAAGAATTGTTGGCAGACAAAGTGATTTTCTTACATCAGCAGGAAATTAAAGAGCGTCAGATTTACAAGATAGAGCGAGACAGCAGGGCTGAGGCTGGGTAGGGTACAGGTTAGAGCCGCATGCAGACTGCTGATATACTAGTGATTGTTTTTTAATCAGTCCACCCCACCTGGCTCCTATTTCCTCCAAAAGCACAGTTGCTGCACAAGCAGTTGGACATTTTTAAAAGATGTGTTGGACTGTTCTCTGGAGGTACAGAGGGAATCTCTGTGCAGTACCAGGTGCTTGAGCAGTGCTGTTTTCACTCTTTTCAGCAAAAACTCAGGCTGTCCCACCTGCCTCCCACTCACCTGTCCCTCTGGGCTGTGGTGGTAGTCCTCGTGACCTTCAGTACAGAACGTATTTGATCCAAAGAGAGCTGAGAGGCTGTCCCTCTGTGTCAGGGAGAGAGCAGACCTGAAGCAGTGCCTCTTCAATGTGCTTCTCCTTTGGGTGGTGGAGTTTCTTTGGGCACACAAGACTACGATCCATTCAAGTTGCCAGCCTCTCCCCACAGCATTTTCTTATAGGGATTTGTTGCTGCAAGTAATGATATAGACAGCCTCACCCTCGTGGTTGTTATGCTCGAAATTTGCAGGAACCTACAGACCTCATGTAGCAGCTCAGCCAGCAAGGTGCTGTTATTAGGCCATACAGAGCAGACAAGGCAGCGGGATGCTGCCACCTCCATCTCCCACTCAACCATCCCATGAGTGTGCAAGGTCCAGCACACCACCAGCTTGCTGTCTCACTGCAGGGCCAGGGTGTTTGCAGAGGAGCTTACAGCACTCACACGGGTGCCAGGATGACTCCCAGGCATGTGAGTGTGATTCGGGGGGGGTTAAATCACAGCTGTGCCCCTGGGTGCAGTGGGGAGGACTCAGTGCCCTTGCAGTCAGGGTGCTGTGCCCATGAACAAAGTCATCCTCATGGAAGCAGCTGGCAAGGGCCCTCTCTTGGGCCTTCCACCTTGACCCATAACCATGTCATCCAGCCTCAGCAGGGCCTGGGGAACCTACTCACACCCTGCATGCTGCTCAGTGTGGTTATGTAGGGCCACACAGCCCCTATGGATAGGAGCAGCGAGGGAGCAGGCACCTCAGCAGCTCTGCACGCCCAGCTTGCCTGCATTAGGAGCGTGAGAGAGTTGGCTTCATGGCCATCTGCATCTTGGCCACCACTGTTTAATAAAAAATTTGGTCCTATACAGGCTTGTTAAGGCTTGGCATTAGCTCCACAGGTGTGGGGGAGCACAGGAATGCAGCAGAGAGAGCTGTAGCAATTTGCAAACCTGCGTTTCATGGGCTGGAAGGACTGTTGCCCTAGATTATAAGTGCAAAATTGGTGAGGGGCTGTTACAAATATATGTGCTGGCTGATAAAACAAATGTAGGTGATTTGTCTTTGTTCTGCACCAGCTTAAATGCTTGCATCCCCTGCCATTGGCAATTTGTCTTGGTTCTTTTAAATTCCTAAGTGGATTATAATTTTTCTCGTGGTATTATTTGACAACAGTCATATTTCATGGCTTTACTGCATTCTTTGGATAGTTAGGATTTTTTTAAGGAAAGGAGCTCAGTAAGAGACGGCCATCTCCAGGGCATGTTGTGTAATGCAGATGCTGCAGATGTAGCTGAAAATGTTCTTTGTATTTTTATGTAGTTTTTATTCTCAGAAAATACAGGATTTTACGTATGATGGTTTACAGCATCTAAAGCATGTTATTACCCCAGTGCTGGATGCAAATCCTTTAAATGCTGTAGCATGAGTAAATTCCTCAGCACCTAATGTACTTCAGTGACTCTGGAATACTCAGTCTAAAATAACAGTGAATTCTCAGTATAATGATGGTGTTTTTGAGCTTTTCAGGCACTAATGCACTTAAAAATATTGCAGAAAAATTAGCTTCTTTGCTTTTATCAACACATAAATTCCTGTCATAGAGTATGTTTGTATTAAAAAAGGGATCATTTCAGTATCTGTTTACACTGCTCCAAATATTATATTATCATTTGTTAGTTCATAGAAATATGCCATATCTAATTAGGTTAGTAATGATTTGTACTTATCATAGGAATTGCAACAACATAAGGAGAAAATAATCACACATTGCAATATCAAAATAAACATTTCCGTCCTAAGAATGTTGTCAGGTGATGTCATACCATCTGTCCTAATGTACCCGCTTGGAAATTCTGCTGCAGCAGCATCTGGTACTTTGGCGAGCTCCACAGGCAACTGTGGTGGCTTTCCAGCTGCCTTTAACTTTGCTTTTGTATTTAAACAGTTTTAAGACTTCATGCTCCATGTTCCTGTGAATGTGTTTGCTTTTACTAAAGTTGGGATACTGAGCAATCTGGATATATTCCTCGTTTTCAGATAAGATACAGTGTGTGAATTGTCTTGGGAATTTGCAGTTGCCAAACTGTAAAATGCAGCTCTCCCTCTGTCCTTCACTCCACAGCCACATTTGGGCCTGGGGGAGACCCCACCGTTTGGGGAGGACACTTTCCTGGGCACAGGAGAACCTGAATCCTCAGTTTGATTCCTATAAAAACGTGGTTATTTGTGCAGCCTGGAACAACTCCGACAGAGAAGACTAAGAGGAAAATCCTAAAATAAATAATAACCTGGTCATTAATGGTGGGGGTGGGTTTTCAAGACCTTACTCTGAACAAGGGAGAGCAAAGAGATGCTTTGGGGCATCACACATCCACAGGCAGGGCACAACTGCTGGGCAGTCCTAGGCAGGAGTGCTGGGGGAAGGGAAATGTTTCAGTGTAATTTTTCAGAGAAGGCCGAAGTGCCATCCTCCTGCACTTCACCCCTGGTAGCTTTGGAAAGCAACAGAAGCAGGTGTCTGGACTCCCTTTCTTGTGTTCCTGGCAGTTCCCAGTTATATTGGCTGCTGGTACATTTTACTGATACCTAAGTTTTTTGGTAGACAGCAAGATATGTAAGAAATGTTCAGCATGACTTTTAGTTATTTACTGACAGTACTGCAACCTGAATGTGTCACGACAGTGTCAAAAAAACCCAAAAGTTGGAGCCATGGTACTTTCTCACATTATTTTACATTTTTTTTGGTTTGTTTGTTTTGTCGTGTTAAAATGTCTCCTTAGTCCACTTTTGCCACTACTGTGTAATGCAAGATGCTAAATCTGACCATGGACACTGTTATGGTCATCTCCTGTATTGTGTGTAAATGATCAGCATACAAGCCAGAGCAGTGCTGGGCAACGGCTCGCTGGCACACGTTCATGGGCACACTCCCTCCTGCGTGCATGCATTCAGCTCCCTACCACCCATTTATTTCTCTGCCATGCCTGTTTTCCTCTTCAAGGTAGAAACAGCCTCCCTGGATCAGCTCTGCCTCTTCTGGGCTCCACACACACTAAGTAAAGGCTGGGCAATTTTGGTGGCATTATTTTGGAAGAGGACTGCAAGGAAAATCCATGGAACCAGTGCTCTCAGGCTTGGACTTGCTTGTGCAAACACCTTAATAAAGTGTTACACTTTCCTTTTTCCTTCCATAAAATTAAAATAGAAATACAACCCTGAGAAAGCATGGAACATATCTCACTTTTGGCCCCGTACACAGACAAGTGTTCTCTGATTCTAAATTCAGATTTCACTGTGCTAAATGATTTTTAAATAGATTTCAATTTAATTTCTGAAGTGCAGAAATCTAGACAGTCCATTTCCTTTTCCCCAGAGTTTTGGACATCTGCTAGGGAAGACTCTGCTTACACCAAAGGAAGGCTCTGAGTGGATGTCCGATTAATTTAGATTTGTCATTTCAATTTGCTCATTCAGCAGGTATATTGTAAACAAAACAGCTTAAATGAGGTCTGCTTTGGGGTTTTAAATATTTTATTCGTGCTTAGCTTTTGGGAATTGCCCCTTATGTACAGCATCTGTTCAATACGACAGGGTTTTCTAGTGTTCGCTGACTGCATATCAGCTTTCCTTTAATTGAGTTAGCAAAATGTTTTGTGATCTGCATGGTTAAAAACTCCAATGTCTAATCCCACCACTGCCGAGCTCCTTCAGTCTGCTCACATGCCACTGTGAGCTGCTGATTCACTAGTGGAGGGTCTTTGGGGTTCGTCCTTCCGCTGTCATTGCAGGTGCTGGGAGGTGCTCTCGTCTTGGAGAAATGGCAACCCCTAAAAGGCCATATTGGACTCAGTAGGGGCTGCTGTGGAGTTCACTGGGCCAAGGATTTCCCCCAGGCAGAAGGGGGTTGCTGAGGTGATTCCCGTGATTATAATGAGGTGTGAGGTGGGATGATGTTAAGAAATAGGAAATTGAAGCTGAATGTGTTTTGGCAGAGTTAGCCATCTACAGAGCTAGCTCCTGAGGGAAGTGGTAAAAGTTTGGCTTTTTAATATTACATGTGTCGGCTCAAAATACTGGAAGACATACAGTGAGGACCATTTCTATAGTAACAGCAACACAGAGTAACTGGCCTTCTCATTATTGTCATTCTGGAGTTGAAAGAAAATCCCTTCTAGCTCTGTTAGTTAAGGGGCGTTAGTGTATGCTATATAGATAGAGGTTTGCTGCCTTTAATAGACAAACAGGAGGTGCATGTGTGTGGGCTCTGTGGCACTAGCAGAAATTCAGACTCTGAGGATGTGCAACAGTAAAAGGCATAGTTTAAAGAGGCAGAAATTAGGCTTTCCTCGTGAGCATATTCATCTTACTATGCTCTGAGAAGGGCTCTTTATCACTGTGCTGCTGCTGGGTCTTTCAGTGTAAATTACTCCCTTGAAGATGACCACGTTCTGTGGTTTGCAGTAGGGACACAGCTTTTTTGATGTTGACCCTTTTTCACAAGGGGCTACAATGCAATCGCTAAGTTGTTCATGGAAATCATACTGCAGAAAATCATAGTCCCAGGAGTAATGTGCGCGTCATTTAATCCATCAAAGCGCGCTGCCCTCCGCAGGAGCACACACAGACCCATGCCTGAATAAACCTCTGTTCTTTTTGTACAGCACTGATCTTCCTGTTTCTTTCTTGCAGTACAATAAACACCTCTTTGTACACATTGGACACGCCAACCATTCTTACAGCGACCCGTTGCTCGAGTCGGTGGACATTCGTCAGATTTATGACAAATTTCCTGAAAAGAAGGGCGGCCTAAAGGAACTGTTTGGGAAGGGACCCCAAAACGCTTTCTTCCTCGTAAAATTCTGGGTGAGTACGACATGATGTGAAGAACCTCTCCTGTTGATAAGGCCTGACTTTAGTACTTAGCAGCCCTCAGGTTGCTTGTGGAAATTTCTTCTGTCGTCATTTGCAAGTGTACAGCTGCATATGTATGTCCTTCAGGTAGGACGCTGGCCCAGAGCCGCTCCAGTTGACAGATCCACCAAAAGCCTGTGTTGCAGATGACATGCAAAGGCAGGTGTGTGCCTCAACTGTGCTTGACACAGCTGCTGGGCAGGAGCAAGCAGGGGATGAGAGCTCCCGTTCACAAATGGGGAACTCCATCTAGTGGAGTCTGAGAGCAGATGGGGAAGTGCAGACATGGAGGCTGCTGCGTAGTTTCAGATGTTGAGCTCTTGCCAAATGCAAATAGAACAAGTATCAGACCTGCAATCAGTCCACACTTACGTAGATAGGACCAAGCAGGATTCTAACCCAGTGTGCAGCACAATGACTGTGAGCCTGGGAGGGTTCGAGGGTTTTTCTTAAACGTTTTTTGGTTGCTAGAGCACGCCTGCTTCCCCCTTGCCTTTTTGTTAGTCAGCCATGGCACTCTGCTCCAAAAGTTATATCAGTTGTGAGCAAGAGTGAAAATAGAATTTGGATGGAAGGCTGAGATGTTATATATTGATCTAGTTTTGATAAATTTCATTGATACATCAGATTTTTCTTATTGCATTTACAAAATCTCATGTTAGCAATGCTATAGTTTCATCCAAAAGGATCATCAAATCTCCAGGCTGGACCTTATGCTTACACTAAAGATTTTTCTACCCATTAATTTGTTGGGGTACTTCTTGTGGCATACTCCTTTTCATAGTAACGGTTTTCATCTAAACATTTTACATTTGTCTTTTAAAACCTCAGTGAAAGGGGCTTATTCAGAGTCTAATTACAGGATGGACAAGTTGATCTGGAAACCAGAAAAGGTTGATCTGGAATCACTACTTGTGATCAGATTTCCTGGTGTTTATTGCTTTCAGATAAAGTTTATCTCTGTGACCTGAAATACTCTCCACCTTGTACATACCCCAGACTTCTTATCTTGCCGAGAGTTTCTGTAGCACCAGATTTGGAACCAGAAACTGGGAAAGTCTTTTCTCAAGTCTTAGTGTAGAAGGGATAAACCACTGAGCAGGACCTGTGCTGGACTGCAGAAGAAATGTATTAAGAAATTCATAGGGCTTAAAACTGGGCATGGGAGGTGTAGAACAAGCATTTGAGGCCTGGCTGAGAAAAGAGGCCAGGAACAGGAGGCAGCAGAGAACTGGGAGCTGAAACACAGCAGGCACCAGGAGCCTGGAAAAGGCAGGGGGGGAATGTAAGGCCAAAAAGAGGGAGGCAGCGTGAAGAGGGAGCATTTGGGATAAGGAACTTGCAGGGAAATGTAGGGATGAAGGCACAAAGCAGAGACAGGTATGTGAGAGCTGGGAAGAGGGCAAGTGTAACGGCAGAAGAAATCTGGCTACAGAGGAACAGGGCTTGGAGGTTAAGGGTCTGTGACCACTAAATATATTTCCTTGCAAAATTTGGGCTTGAACTGAGGACTATCATCTCACCAATCCACTTTGCAAAATAAATACTTGCAAAACACACTGGCAAAATGAATGTCACCTCACTTGCCTGTTCTCGGTTCCCACAGAGAATGACAAGCCTCAGACTCTATATTAGACATGGAAGCAGCAGAGATTCGTGATAATGGTCATTGATGTATGTGGATTGTATATCCTGCTTTTTTCTCCATGTGGAAACTGATTTTCAGGTGTGGTTAATGCTCAAAGATGTATTTAAAGCCTGTAGAGATGATCTTTTGATCATTAAAGTCTGTGTTGTACCTCATGACTTTGAAAATTCAAGTGCCAGCCTTCTCTGCTTGATCTCCTACCAGCAGTGCACACCTTTAACACTCTTGTCTTGGTTCCCCACCTGTAAGATGGGGGATGATACTGTCCCTTCACCTCAGGTGGTCACTGAGAAACCAAACTCATGGCTGTTTCTAAAATAAAATCAAGAAAATACAATGAAGAAAACCTCTGTAAAAATAGTAATTCTGTGTTCAGCACAGGTTTTGAGTGATGTGCAGGAAATAGGGACTGGGCCGCCCTGAGTAGTGATGACAAAGAAATACTGTATGGATGCTCAGAGGGCGAGTGTGCACTCGTGTAGCTAAAGACTGTATCACGATGCAGCTCAGCAGTCAGGATGCACAGACAACTTCAATCCAACATTTTCTAACCTCACCGTGCCTTCCAACATAATGGTCTTTTAATAGAATTTTGTGTTGTATTAATGTAGAGATTAAAAAGCATGCAGTGCTAACATCCTTCTGAGTTACACATTAAAAATGTGGTGACAATGCCTTCCTGAGCCATGGCCTCAAGACAGGCCGGTGGATTTTCTCTCTCGTGAGGTGAGTGAGGCAGAGGGAAGGTGCCAGGAGCAGTGTTTGGGTGTAGTGAGAGTCACGACAAATGCCCTTCTAGGAATAAACTTCACACCATTGCCTCTCAGCTAGAAATATGTGTAGGAAAACCAGAAGATGACTGTGTAATTAATTATGAGAATTATATCCTAAACTGTCAGCTCACTATCCTTAATTTGTTTCATGCCAATAGGACATTTTTTCAGAAGAAAGGACCTTGTTTCCATTTCTATGGGGAGTGTTGAGAAACTGATCTAAGCAGTGATAAGTTACCAGTGTAAAGCTGGCAAAGGTTGCTGACAGCCTTTTTGATCCTATTAGTAACGTCAAGTTTATTAATATGAAAATAGATCTATTTTTATATTCTTGGCCTTTTCTTTTAAATTAAGTATCCACTTCCTAATCAGTATCCACTCCCTATCATCCGCTACCTCCTCCCACTCTGAAAGTTCAACTTCTCCCAGGTTCTGTCCAGTGACAGTCCACATTTTGGTGGAATTTGATTATCATGTGAGTAAAAAGAGACTATGAATTTGTGTAGGGCAAATAAGTACAGGTGAGAAAGCACTGCAAGGAGAATTAACAAAAGGAAAGCAGGGACTATGAGTGAAAGGAGTCATGGGAAACTAGAGAAGGAAAGCAGGCGGGTGCCGTGGCATGTGGAAGCTTGAAAGCGAAGGTGAGGATTTGATGCCAGAAGGGATGGTGAGCCCATGGATTTAAAGAGAATTCGGCATGTCATTGGAGGCAGGAAAAAGGGTATTTTGTTTAGACATTAAATCTAGTGTATAAAGGAAAAATGGGAAACAGGAAGACCAGAGACGAACACTCACACTAGGGATGACTGAAGCAGAAAGTAGCTTAGCTCTGTTAGCTGGAAAGAGTACTCCTCTTGCTCTTTCCCATTTAGTTCTGCTTGAGGCTTCTCAGCAGCATGGTTTTTCCGTGATAAAAGGTAATAAGGTTTGATTACAAAAAAGTGGGAGGAAAGGGTCTGAGATCTTGCCAGAAGACATTTGGCAATTGTGGAGTTGACTTTGCAAAGCATCACAGGTATGGAGTACAAAGCAAAGCGTTGCTTTGCTCTGCAGAGGTTTATTGGTTCATACAGATTGTATCTCCTGTGAAAACCAGTCTGATGCTGGGAATCGGTGAGCTTCTGGCCTCAGTCCTGGTGACACATCTGGATGTCCTACTTTTGGGCCTATTCCTACCCAACAGTGCAGGAGGTATAAAAGGAAGAGGCTTCTACTTTTACACCACCTCAAACAACCAATCTTGCAGCCCTGCAAAGCAATTTCCAGGTCCTCATCTTGCACCTTGAAACCTTTTTCAGCTGTTTATCCCAGGTAGTCACAGGGAACCAGAGTTCAGGGAAGCTATCCCAGAGCCAGGCCTAACAATATGGCACAGGAAATTTGTGTGACAATGATATGAAACCGGAGATTACAGGGATATAAAATGAAAACAAAAATAAAGATTTCTTAAATAAATGTAAAAGTTACTTGCTAGAACTCTGACAAGGAATTCAGACAAGGCTGCAGAATATCTGCAGATGAAATCTTTCCTAGATGCAGGTTGAGTGCACAATCCTGCTTCTACAAAATAAGCTCAATCTAGAAAAAAGCCCCGAAGTTTTCTGCTCTTTGAAGTTCTGATTAGCCTGTCTAAAAGCTAATTCAACACTGGTTGCCTCTGTTGGTTTCTTTTATTGGATGAAGTTCTAGTCATATTGATATCCAATGCTATCCCCACTGACTACTCACTACGACACTGAAATTACCTCATGCTAAGTAATACACTTAGGCCTCCTGAAAGAGTTCAAACTAAATGATAGATCACACATCCAGCTTTATCCCAAAATGTCTGCCTAAAACTTTATTGGTGACCTTTTCTTCTTGGTCCTGGTGCTGATTGCCCAGTGCTCTGCCACCCCTGGCTCTCCACTTTCTCTTGCAGAAAGCTGACAGTTTGCCAGTCCCACTCAACCACCTCCCTTTTGAACCCAGTATCTCTCAGCTGCATCTCCAATACCTTCATTTTGACTCTCCTGTTATGAGCTCATACATCTTCACTGACTCTGTCAACTTGTTCTAGGAAGGCACAGCACATTATCTCCCTTCATGCCCCTGCTAGCCTTGCTAGCTCTGCAACTTGCCCCTGTCTAGCTCTAGTTCCTCTGGCAAACTCTTTTCACTACTAGGAGCACCTTTAATGTTAATTCAGTAGTGCGTATCTGTCCACTGCAGCCTAGACTAAATTCTTCTGGTTCGGCTAGTTGTTCCTCTCTCGTGTTTTGCCTCAACCCCCAGCTGCAAATTCTGAGGCTGGGATTCTCTTGACCACGGTTTTTGTGTCTCTGGCACGGCCAAGCACTCTGTGCCAAGCCTGAACTCTGATGTCCATGGCTACAGGAACAGTTATGGGAAGCAAATATATCCAAAAGGAGGAGGGATGTTTTCTAACTAGTGGCAGAAGGAACAAAACAGCTGATATAAATGAAAATTGGGCTGTCAGGCTTTCTAGTGATCTGATCCACTGGCTTAATTTTAAATGTTTGCAGTAGCTTGAACTATCCGTCAAACTGAGGAAAGCTTAGTCAGAGCTCAGTGCAACTTTGAAATAAAGACCCAAACTCATCTGAAGATGCGTGGATGATATTAATTGATGTTTAAAATGAATGCCTCTCTTTGCAGGAATCTGCAATGCAAACTAGTTTTAGAAAGTAATGCATATTATAATTAGGGCAAGCTTTTAAAGATGCTTTGAAGTCCTAAACATTTTTGAAATTCAAATGTGGGATGGAAATAAAGGAATCTACACAATAAAGGGGCATTAAATTATGTTCCCCAAAATTTCACTGTTTTATAAATGTAAATATATGCCATAATTAGTGGTAAGTAACATGAGGAGGATGGTTAAGTTTATTCCTATTCTTATTCAAAACAGCTATGGCATGAAAAATAATGCTCCTTCTCTTTGTGATACACTGGAACAAACAATTTACCCATGTAATCAGTGTTCAGAAATGGCTTGCGCCTGTGGTCTCCTCCCACCCCCTCCTGAATTTATCCTCATGTGCCTCCAGCCGTCTTAAAAGGTGCAGAGATTCTTTGTGCCCTTCATTCACACACACACAATTGTGGCTATTGCCTTTTTTTTTTAATTTCTATTTTTTGTAATTTATATTGCACGATCTAGAATCTTGGATTTCCCTCCACACACACAGACACACACGTACGCTCGCCAGCTTTGACTGGCAAATGATCTGCAACTCACAAATGGGATCTGTAATGTGAATGGGTCTATGGCCAGCATGCAAATGTATGCAAAACAAATTAGATATGGAAGAAAGCAGACATCCATTTTCTTTTCCCCGTCGCAACCCTCTCGGCACAGAGAGCTCACGTGGTGCTTGTGGAGGACCCCTTCACAAATTGATGCGAGGGCATTAGCGCTTGGGGCTGGATAATGAGCGGAAGGGCCGAGCAGCTGGGAAGCTGGAGCAGCTTGGCCTGTCCATCACAAGCCCAACCATGTGGCAGACCTGGGCGCAATTCCTGAGCTGCAGCGTAACACGCAGGGAAACGTGCCAACGACCCAGATGCTCCCGTTGGAAAAAATTGCTTCACAATTTGGAATCCCTGCTCTTTGATCATTCTTTGGAGAGGAGGAGGGGAGGCATGATGCAGTCATATGAGTAACACACCTCCCTGCAGTCAGCAGTTGTTAAAACCTATATGTTGTTAATAAGTGACCTTATGTGCTTAATGTTAACTACTGAATGCCAGTGTAAATTGTTCTGGCCCTCCCCAAATCCCACTGTTTCCAGTAGGTGCTGTTTTCCTTCTACTCAGCAGGAAGGATTTAGACTCTTCTCAGCAATTTTTGCTGGAGTTGCTTTTTTGTTAGCCAAAGCTGTTATTATCACACAATCACTCTACCCTCTGCCCCCCGCCTTTAACACAGAGCCTGAGAGCTCTTCTGAAGTGAATGTGAAGAATAATTTATTTTTATTTTTGCTCTTTATTTTGGTTGCGGCCAGCTCTGTTTTGGTGCTTGCTCTGGCACACTGGCAGAGGCTTCTCAATATGCAGCATGTCAAACACTTGGTGCTCTTAATATGTAATATTTTCAGTGCTGCCCATTGTCAAGCTATGCTTTATTAATGAATTAATCACGCTCTTACACAACTACTGCAGCTAGGGTGCCAGAAATCTGAGTGTCTCTCCCGCCTCCAAATGCATTCAGCTAATATAAATCTCAGCTCTTAAAAATAAATCAAAATGAGAGTTTTACTCTTGAAAGTAAAAAGAATTATATTTAATTTTGTGGTTTTAAGTTGTTAGGGTCTTTTTTTCCTAAATTGTATTGATTTTGTGTTTTAAAATTGAATGAGTAAATGCACTCCTGTTCATCACATGTGATCATACCATAATATTTTAAATGCTGTAATATTTGAAATCATGCCAATATATTTGAAACAACCATTCAAAAGGTTATTTATCTGTATATGTTACAATAGTGCTCACCAACCCTAATTCCTGGAGCCATGGATTAGAGCATAGTTGCATGAGAAGCTGTACAGAAGGGTAGGCTGATTTACAGTCCAGGAAGATTTGCAATCTGAGTCTGCAATGCAAGAGAACAGCCAGAGACAGAGTACCAAGGAAATAATGAGACAAAGCTGGTTGCAGCATGAGAGGCTGCAAGCACAGCACTCCAGAAGCTTGACTGTCGACACATTTTTCACAGGGATCATTGAGAAAGGAAATTATAAAGAGGGGGTTAATTGAGGTTAATAAGATAAATTCCTATATTTCAATTTTGCTATTATTATCTTTATCTAGTCTTGTCTCTTCTGTAATATAGGCAGTGAACCTCACTAAGCAATGTCTGCCTGCAGACAATCAGCCTACTTGAACTAGAGCATCCCTGTTAGGTAGATATTTGAAAAAGACCCCAAGTAATGGTGATTCCACCATATCTGAAAATTATGCCAGCATCTCATTGCCATCAGGGTTACCAGCCTCTGCCTTGTTTCTCATTTAGCTTTTGCGTAGCTTTAGCTTTCTGTCTTTTAATGTCCTTTTCTGCAAGATTTAATCTATCAGAAGACTCTTCCCCATGTAGCAACTTGTAGGCTATGACAAAGTCGTGGAAAAACTTCCCTTGGAAAAAGTAAGTAGATGGAGTTTCATTAGTCATTCACTACAAAGGATGTTTTCCAGACCTGAAATCATTCCTGTAACTCTTTTCTGAACACTTTCCAATTTTCCAACATCCTTTCTAAAATGTAGACAGGAAAACTGGAATCAATACTGTAGTAAGGAGCCTGCTAAAACTGAATACTGGGGTAACACATCACCTTATTCCTGCTCAAAGCTACATCTACAACTCTCACAGCCACAACAGAGCTATTTTTAACACAGCCTTTTTTTTTTTCTTGGTAGTCATATAACCTTTTCTTTCTTTTGGGGAGGGGGGAACCCCTGAATTTTACTTGTGACACACTTTCGTCAGTCAAGAAATACAATTTTGCTTTCAGGTGTATGTGTTTAGATGAACTCATTACCATGTAAGCCATAACAATATAATTAGCGAGTCTCTTACCATCATTTTTTAACCAAAGGTTTGTATTTTACCAGAGATGATAGTCTTTCCTTTTTTTCTAAAGGAATTCGGCATGGAGCAAAGCTTTCAACACCTGATTCAGACTAGTTCCTTGATGTGACGATCCTCTCTTCACAGTGACACACACTCCTTCCTGGTGTTCATGTACTCAGCCTCTAGTGAAAATATTTGAACCCAGACTGAGGGGCAAGATTTGTTATAGTATGTGAGAACAGGCAGAATTCTTTCAGTATTTAATTCTTTCAGTATTAAAAGACGCTTTGGTGAAGCCTCCATTTAAGTTGGCCATTGCCAACTCTTGTGATTTTTACATTGGTGTTACGCTTTTTGGAGGAGTCTTAAAGCTTCAGCTCTCAGCAGTGTGTAATTAGTTGAACATGAAAACTGTTGTTTAAATGGAAAATTATGTCTTTCCTTGAAAACACCTTTATTATTGTGTGCTAGACCAAAAAAATATAAATAATCAAATAGTAAATAAAGCAAATAAAGATAATTCACGTCTATATTACCATCATGGGACCTTTGCAACAATGTCGTGCTTGCACAAGAGTAAATTATCACATTTGAGTGATAATTTCAAGCGTTGCTCATTCAAACATCAGGGCCCCAGCCTGTATTTTTTGTGTACACAGGACTCCTGGTGATTTCAGCAAGAGCTGAAAGAACTGTGGGAGTGATCAACAGGGTGCCAGATGGCCACATGTGTTACTTTTCCAGGTTAAATGTCAGCATGTAAATGCAACAATTAGGTTTTTTCTTTCAGTGGGCTTCAAAATCAGAAGGCAGCAGATAAAAAGTTATTTTTTAGCTCTATAAACAGTTGTTATTGCAGCTTGAAATGTAAGGTCTATGTGGTTGACCCTTTTGACAATATGAAATTTTGAGGAGCATTTTAGTTATGATTTCTTAAATATTTCATCCATATCTGAAAGGGAATAAAAGAAAATGTTTTGATAGTAAAATTCTAATTGTGGTAGCAGCAGGAATAACAACTTCTTAAGAGATTACTACTATTATTATTGTTGCTGTTGTTATTTACAACAATGCAATTGTTTTATCAGAAATCTCTATTTTCCAGAAATTCCGGTGGAGCAGCTGTGGCATAGCTGATAGCTGCTATGGTTTGTCATGTTTAGCTGTTTGTCATGTTTCGATTGCAAGCCAGCTGTGATGGCAAATTGCTTATTTACCATTAGCTTAGAACAATTTCTTACAGCTCACTGTGAACACACTGCTTTAGAGGTACCTTAAACATTAACTGCTGACCTCATGCAAAACATGTGTGAGAAACAAGGTGTAATAGTGATAGGGTTTCTTTCTGTTATGCAAAATACGTGACTATAGGGCTGTTTGTGTTTCTGTGTGTAAACCTCAGGAGACTTCTCCACTGATTAATTTACCAAAGCCAGCCTGAAGTAATCTTAGGCCTATGTCTTCTCTGTACCACAAACTAGCTCAGTATGTGCTATTATCAGCATATTGCCTTAGAATGTTGTACCACAAATAAGGGCTGTAGACACTAAGTAGAATTAATGAGTTGTTGCCTAGTTAAAAATTAAATAGCAGTTACAAATGACCTGAACTATAGTGAAGGCAGGATTATAAATGTTCCACACTAACTAGTAAATAAACATACCTGTAAACTATTTTTTTAAAAGTCTTAAGGTAGACGTGGAAGTATCTGTGAAAATTTTTCTCTTACATTTCTATATTAGCAATAAAACCAAGCAGAGCCAGACTTGCAAGTGAAAGAGCTGCGAAAGTGCATTTCTCTGCTAAAGTGCTTATCTCAGAGTAAGTTAAAAATTCAGACGATTCTTAGATGCTGCACTGCAGTTGCTGATCAGCTATTTCCACATAAAAAGAAAACCCTGCCCACTCTCTCCTTGGGCATCAAGGATGTCAGCAGAACTAATGCCTGAATCAACAAATCCAGCTGTGGATATCCCTAGAAATCTGCCTTTGTCCATATTAGTGCTCTTTTAAGTTGAGGGCTTTTGAAAATGGATTCACGATGACAAAGAGCACAGTGGCAGAACAGCTTCAGTGCTGCTGGGGAGGCCGGATTCAGCATGTGACCCGTGCTGCTGCTTTGTAGCCAAATTAATCATGCTGTGCACAGGACTTGGATTTGGATGTAAATAATTAAAGGTAGCGCTGTTCCTCACTTCATCCTGCACGTCTCAATCTCTGTTGCTGGATATCAAAGGCAGCTGGGTAGTTTTTGAGGCTGCAGAGAAATACTGAAAGAAATCCAATACTTTCAGTGGTTTTACTGGCGCGGCAGCAGGGCTCAGTGCGCACACGGCTCACGTGAACCTGGCGGTTGCGTCAGGCAGCTCCACGAAGTCAAGTATTCTGCTGAATCAGGGCCATATGGCTCAACAGAGTCTTATCAGAGATCAATTCCCGTGTTGCGCAGCTGCCTCCCTTTGTGAGGATTTCATTGCTTTGAGAAAGGAAAAGGAGAAAGTGAACTGTGGCCTCTCGGGAGTGGGATGGCTCAGTTGTATTGGAGGCAGCAGGACAGGTTCCCTCCAGAGGAGTCAGCCCTGGAGCCAGGCTCCTCACAGGTGATCATTCCCTTTGCTCCAGGGACTTCATCAGCTATCTGCCAGACAAGAACGTCACCTGTAGCCCAGAGAAATACTGGATTGTCTTTTGTTGTGTAAAGTTTGAAAAAATTGCCACTTCCCTAAGGTTTTTACTGCAACAATTAGGCAGGTACTTTTCTGACAGACTGTTACTGTTGTCACTATAAAATTCCCCCTCTGTCCCTCATTTCTGGAGAGAACAGTGAGATCATTACAGCTTATGCTACTGACATTGTCAAATGAAAAATAAAATCTTCTATTACTTTTTCCCAACAGGCTGATCTAAACTGCAACATTCAAGATGATACAGGAGCATTTTACGGAGTCACTAGTCAGTATGAGAGCTCAGAAAACATGACAATCACCTGTTCCACCAAAGTCTGCTCTTTTGGAAAGCAAGTAGTAGAAAAAGTAGAGGTGGGTGTTGTGACGGGATGTGTGGGGTGATTCTCTGGTTCCCTTTCATTTTAATTAGCCTTTTCTCTCTCTTCACTTCACTTTACTCTCATCTATCTTTTCCTTCCTTCCTCTAATCCTTCCTGAAAGAGTACTTTCCTTCCCAGCGGTGTTCGGGTTCATTTTAAATCACTATGTGAAAGGTGATGCTACATTAAGTAAAATCCTAGTTACCTGTTGCTTTGAAGAGCCTCCTCTACCCCACCAGTGGCACCTGCAGCTGGCATCGGGGCCGCCTCCTCCATCATCTGCCAGGAAAGAGATGAAACAAAAATGCTTTTGCTCCCATTTCCAGACATGTGGCCAGCCATGTAGCCTGTTTGGAACCATACTACAGTGGCAAGTTACCCTCTATCATCTGGATTTTTTTTAACATTTTAAAGCCATGGATGGTGTCCTGTGCTTCATCTGTACTGATGCTTGTTTTATTTTATTTTACGCACAGAAGGGCATGCTTTCCCCAGTCACCGGCAGCTTTGGAATACAAAGTTACATATTTCCTTAACATGCAAGGGATTTTATTTTTTACATTTTCTTTTCTAAGCACAGAATTGTCTGGTGTGGTCAGGTAGCTAGTTGGTTTATTGTACTGCAGCTATTTAACTTGTCTTCTGTGTACTAAGCCCACACTAACTGTCCTGGTCACTGTTTATGTCCTTCTTACATTAAATGTGTTTTCTTTGTATAGGGACCATACAAAAGTTTTCCATAATTTCCATTATTTCAAGCACAGAGAAAGCAAAAAAGCCCCACAAGCCACTGAGTACGATCTGAGCAATTGGTAGCTGGGCAGCCGGAGTCCCAAGAGTCACAGCTGTACCCTCCTTCAGCCCCTCATGAGCCCCTGCAATCTAAATCAGTCTGCTTTTCTTCCGACTGTAGCCTTGCATCTTTCTGTAATTAATGAATTGTCTATTACATCAGACAATAATACAACTATGTTTATATATGTATATTTATGCATAAATATATAAGCTATTTTTGCTGTTCCCTTTGCAGATAGTTGCCTCAAAACAACTGTAAAATCATCTTACCACAAATTTTCTGCTTAATTCATTTTTTACTTGACTTGGACTTACCTTTGTGTGATCCTCATCTGTTCAGTTTTTTAATTCACAGGTAGAGAACAACTACTGTCATTATAATTTTTAATAATTAAGGGCCCTTGAATTTTCAGCAAGGCACTGCATAGCTCAGGCAGGGAGTTTCCAAGTAGGCGTGTGTGTGTCTGAGAGCCACTCGCTCATTTTTCTGTCTACACAAAGAAAGAAAAAAAAAACAGATTTAGTATTTGCTTTTGTGTTACTTCTGAATTATCTCATTCTAAATACTTTTTATTTTTTTAGACTGAATATGCAAGGTTTGAGAACGGCCGATTCGTGTACAGAATAAATCGCTCACCCATGTGTGAATATATGATCAACTTCATACACAAGCTGAAGCATTTACCAGAGAAATACATGATGAACAGCGTGTTGGAAAATTTTACAATTTTATTGGTATGGGCTCACTTTTTATTCTTTCATTTCTAAAATACTCTCAGGCTTCATATGGCTTGCTTAACTTGCAGTATTTAGAACCAGCTTCTGAATCCCTTAGTTGTGTTGCTTACTAAACAAATCATCCCATTGCCTTCAGAATAATACCCTTGGAATTGGGCACTGTAGATGCTAAGGATGAAAAGGCTAAGCTGGCTGGGAACGTGGACACACATCTTACTTTCCAAAAATGCAGCTTAATTCTCTCTTTTTTTCCTGCAAGTCTCTATTTGGTGTTTGTAGCGAGCCCAGGGCAGTGACTTTGAAGCATCCCATTCATCTAATGTGTTCTTACCGAGATGCCAGTTACAATACTGTGAATGTCAGTAGGATTAATTAGCTCTTGGGCTGGGAAAGCATGCAGTAATGGGTACACCCAACAGGTGATGTAAAGCATAAAGAATGGGTCACGTGGTGGCCTTTAAGCTAGTTTCATCCAGTTACCCATTTTGCTTTCACTGTGGCTTTGCAGTGGCACCTCAGCCAAGCACTGCGCTGCCACCATTCGATTCACGCAGGACCCAGGGCTGGTGGCAAGGGAAGAGGTAGGGCTGTGAGCACAGAGCCATGTGCACCCCATGCTCTGGTTTCCTTGTGCTGAGGTGGGTGGGGCTCAGGTTGAGGAAGGCTGAGCCAAGACCACGTGAAGGCATCTCATGGTCAAACAGCCAGGGTGGGATGGAGGTCAGTGTCCTCCGCTGGGTGCTGCAGCCCCAGAGCACAGTGTGTGAGCACGGTCAGTTTAGTTGGCAAAGAGAGCGAGAGGACACACATTTCAGTTACCTCTGAAGATTGTTTAAGCCAGTCATTCCTTGTTAGGGCCCTGGTGTTCCCTTAGTTCCTAATGTACTGTCTGCCTCTTCCTTCCCCTCAAACAGGTTGTAACAAACAGGGATACACAAGAAACCCTGCTCTGCATGGCTTGTGTATTTGAAGTGTCAAACAGCGAACATGGAGCACAGCATCATATCTACAGGCTTGTAAAGGACTGAGCAGTTATTTATATATACACTTCATTTCACTTCTTTATCAAAACACAGACTGTAAACCTCAACACTAAGTGGCAGTGCCTCTGGCCCGACTTTCACTCACATTTTTCTAAATCCTGTTTTAGTGAAGTCATTTTTAATGTGTTCATATATAATTGTAGCTGTGAAATTCTGGTACAGTTGTAAAAATTATTTCTAAAACTAAGTGTTCTTCAAATTTGTAAACCACAGTTCTTTGGGAAAACTGTATTTAAGAATCTAATGCCTCTGTCTGTGGAGGCCTATTTTTAATTCTGATAGAAAAATCTATGACAGAGCATTTGCCATGGGGAAAAACTGACAACATTTATAAGAATTTATTTTGGGTTCTTTTCCAACATGAAATACTTGTTTTACGATGCAAGTAAAATTGAAATGAATCTTTAGCTATAACTGTAAATGAGTACACAAAGTTAATAATCTTTATAGAATTATCTTTGTAACTAATTAGGGTGGAAGATATGGACGAATGTAATTCACTAAATTATTTTTTAAAATGAAACATTTTTCTGTTTGAAACCAAATGAAAAATATAGCCTTAAGAAATGCCTGATAGAAACAGACAGATCCTAAAATTAGGCAAATTTTGTATTTTTTTCTCAACGCTAAAACTAATCTTCTAATCCATTAAACTTTCAAACAGGTATTGCAGAGAAAGAAAACATCATCCCTTATCCCTAACATATCTAGTGTATTTTAAAAGAGTATAAAGTTGTATTGTACTAATATGAAAATTTGATTATTTAATGAAAAAGATGGCTCATTTTGCAATAAGTAGGTAAATACTGAAGATTTAGACTCGCATTATATGTAGTCTTGTGTGCGCAGTTATATTTTATATGGACAACTATGTTTTCTAATAAATTGAGCGAAAAATTTGCAACTCTGAAATTAACAGATGAATGGAAACAACTGACATTGTAACAGCGCTGAGTAATTTGTAAACTGAAAGCAAAACACTAATGTGTTTGAAAGAAGAATACATACACCTCTGAAAGGATCAACAGCTTTAATATCTATGAGATGCTAGAAAATCACAACCAATGTCAGGGCAAAGAAGATTGGAAAGTGAGATTTTTTTTTCTCCTTTTCCTCTTTATCATGGTGCTCTTACACCTCTCCCAGTTGTCTCTCCAGTTCCCACTGGTGAAGAACTTATCTATCTGAAACAAACACACTTAGCATGTAGGGTCTGATGCCCTTTCTCATCCAGATATGGTAGCATTCATCCTTCTGATATATTCAGGGAAGACTCCAGGAAGTGAAGCACAGCTGGAGATATTTTAATACTGTAAGGATTCAAACATGGATGTGGGTGTGAGTAATTGTCTGAGGTACACACATGAGAGAAGTAGTCTCATTCCTTCTGGCTGCACCAGAGTGTTGCTCAGTTTCTTTTCTTCTGCTGCACACCAGCACTGCCCCACAGTTGCCCAAGCAGCAGTTGTTTCAGCAGGTGCTGGGCCAGCAGCGGGCTCTCACATGAATCACTTGTCTGAAAGGCTGAGGGCTGCCTGGCCAAGCACAAGCCACCTTAAAGATCAGTCGTGAAGTATCGGCAAAGAGAGTTCTTGGGAAGGTCTTCTGCAGTCCTGAATCAAAGAAGCTAACATTTAGCAGGTCCCTCCTCCATTCCCATTACCAGCGTGTGCCTATGCACATTTTAGGTCTAGAATTTACACCCACGCACAGTGCTGTAGTCTTCAAAAAAGCCAGTCTTAATTTTTGGATATTTCTGCATAGTACCTGCTGCTAGAATTGCCCATTGTTGGATTATCTGGACTAGGATATATAGGCTAGACAAGGTAGCAGGGTGCTGTATGTTTGTGTCAGACCAGGTTCATCCTTAACACTGGTGAGGACAATACAAACATCAGCGAGGGGAAAGGAGACTGCTTAAAACCCTTGGCCTGCCTCTGCTCTAACTCACCTCTGTAAGTGGGTGGTTGCTGAGGTGTCTAGCTGTTACCTGCTTGTGGATATTATGGCTGATGATCTTTCAGTTTATATTGTGTGAACTGAACAGAGAAATATGTCCATGGTAAGGTCTCTTAACACTCATTTTTAACACTAACAATCACATCAGGAAAAGCCCTGCATTGTAACAGGCTAACGGTAGCCCTTTATTCTAAGCACTTGGTGTTACAAGTCAAAAACTACTTTTTTTTTAATTTTGTTCTAAAGTTGTCTTTTATTTAGGGTTTGAATTGTGGTTTTGGTGATTTTAATTTTTTTTAATAACAAGCAAACTCGTTGAGGCATATAAAGTATGTAAGTCAATTTGCAAAACCAGGTACAGTTTTTTTAATAGAATCTGGCACACTACCTATGCCATAACTATAGGGTATAAAAAGTCACAATGTTTATTGGTGTTCACATATGTAATATTAGGGAAAATACTTCCATCGTCTTTTCTTTATGCTTCTGTAAATGATCCATACCCTGTATATGTTAATTCTTAAAAGCCTTAATCCTTCAACTGTTCAGTGTGGGGTATGTAGTCCAACAGGCTGCCTGTAAACTGTGAGCTCTTTTGTAAGCTGGAAGTACTTATCTTGTTACTGTTACTTTTTTGTAGGAACCTTTTAATTGAGAGCTGCCAAAGCATTACAATATGCAGTGCCTTAGCATTATATTAGAAGTACCTTTAGCCTCTTAAATTTTATATATTGTTTTATTAATTGGTTCCATTTTTAAAAATATCTGTATTTTTCCCACAGAAACAGTCTTTGACTGCTTTGTCTAAACCAACCTTCTGTACAAGTCAGTCCCATTGCTACGCAGTTCAATGTCTATACCAAAAGGAACGGTTACAGATTCTTAGTTCTCCGTGAAAAGTGAATTGTATTAATAAATGCTGCCTTTTTAAATTTCGTGACCAAATAATTAATTGTGACTCTTCTGCACTCTAGCATGAAAGTGCCTTTGGTTTGAAATTCCAGCTTAGAAAAGTGCTGCCATAATAATGACAATTTGTAGAGAGACCAAAAATATTTAGTTATCACCATAATGCCTTTGGTTTATTGGAATAAGTTGAATCTACAGGCCTCCATTCACAAAAGAGCACCATTTATAGCAAAGTAATTTTGCTAATGATCAACCTGCTGAAGAATAATCTACTGTTTGCCATTTCTGACAGCATTGCAAACCAGCAACTGATATGTCTGTGATACAGAAATGATTCACATTTATAGTCTCTTCATCCAGTCGTGCATCTGCATAATGAGAGATCTATTTACTGCAGAATTTCAGGCAGTGGACAAATGTGACCGTATTGTTCTCCTCTAATAATATTTCAGTATCTGTGAAGATTTTTTTTGTTTAGACAGAAGATTTTGTTTACAAAGTTGGCCATGCTGAAAGTCAGATGCATAAAACAAGATCAAAATGGAGAAAAGTTAATAGTTAGGGTTAAATGCAATTGTGTTTTTTAAGCATTGAAATGTTGAGTGTGAGCATTGTGGATGAAGGTGCTGTTAGAGAAACTCTGGACAGCACAATTCAAAACACAGGGTTGTTTTGTTTTGCTTTCTCCCAGGGGATGTCTTGGAAAAAGAAATAGCTCCTCTTAAAATTGTGTCTGTATTTGATACCTTCTGTGAACGGGGGCCATACTGTACACGACAACTAAAACTGATAGGAAGAGGAGCAAGATTTTAAGAAAACAATGTTAGAACAAATATCAGCAAAACCAAAAGCTGTCAGAGGGATTATATAGTTGTGAATACAATTTTAACTTGATTTTTAAAGTATTTGATGAAAACTAAGATTAACTTTTTATATATAGAAATATTGTGACACTGTGTCGTAAATATTGTGATAATTCAAGTTCCCTGTCTCTAAAATATTATTTTTGTTATTCCTTCAAGGTCTAAATCTCACTTACCTCTATAAGACAAGTAATCCTGTTGAACTCAATGAGACTTAAGGTAGGGCAAAGACACTTTTGCCCCACAAGTAGAGCATATATTTTCAGTTATTACCAAACTTTTCAGCTGTACTAGTCAATATTTGTGATAAACTATACTTCTGTCTTATTAAACTATTAAAATAAACATAATGGTACCATTTGGGGCTGTTAAAAATTACTACTAACAAATGTAGTTTTACTTACTTGAATTCCAAAATTATTTTATTTAGGTACTGCACCACTATTTTGAAGGAATTGCAGATATAATGCCTGTTTCTCACTTTCCCTTTCTACTGCAGCTACAGCTCGTTACATTTGGCAGTAGCTTCTTCTGTTAAAACCTCCACAGTGTAGGCTATTTGAAATAATGAAGGGTGTACATTAATGTTGAATGTAAGTAACTGGCCAGTTCAAGGCAGATACAGCATTTGACGTACTAATCCATGTCTATTTATTTTTCCACTGCAAGTCCTGGGGTATACTTGCTTTCTGAAGCAATTCCCCTTATACTTTTCCTGGATCACTCAATCAGTCGTACTGAGAAACCTTTTTCTACCCTTTACTTGATCCATACCGATATACAGACCCGGTCCCACTGCAGATGTGTATAATAGAGCCCGGTTTTGTACTTTCTCAGGATGATCTCTTTTCCCCCTCTAATCTTTCATAACGAGATGTTTAGCCCCCTAAAAAAGATTGAGGCTGGATAAGTCAAAGTACAAAAAACACTTTGGACATCTTCATCTTTTAACTTTTCAGGTCATTCTTGCTGAGATCATGTAATTAGTTTTAGTGTGTAAATTAAATCTTAAATGCACTCAGTTGACTAAAAGGAGATGGATCCCTGTTACCTCCTTACAGAATATGTGTTTTTGGTTTTGTTTTGTTTTGTTTTATGGGCCTCTGATTCAGGCTCATGACTGCAGACAAAAAATACAATATGTGCCTGAAAAAAAAAAAAGACAAAAGAATTTTATAACATTGAAAACCTGAATAGCCTTTAATTCTTCAGTACATTTTATGTAAAACAGGTTGGGTTTTTGTTTTGTTTTGGGGGGTTTTTTTTGCCATGTGCATTTGTTCACATTTGTAAATGACTTAATGGAATTCTCACTTTATGTTTATTTGTGTAATGTGTATAAAATGGGTTTGTGACTTAAGCATATTCATATATGGTCAGTGGTTACTTTAATATTGTACTGCTGCTGGTAACTTTTGATGTAGAACTTGCCTTTTGATGATAAAGTACCTCTAGGTTAGACAGGGAGGGAAGGCTCTTTGAAAAAAGTGAATGTTCTCCAATGTTTTCTTAACATATTTGCAGAAGCTTTCAAAAGGAGTTTCAGTCAAACCTCTTGGCAGTACAGTATTCTTGTATTTGTTATTGTCTGTGTGTAGGTACTGGTACCTTTTTTTGTTTAAAATGTTTTAAGTGTTGGCTTTAAAGTGAATTTATCTTTAGTATGATAGTAATATGAAAATTATAGGTTTTGTGTGCAGAGAATTTTTTTATAAAGTGCTTTGTAAAAAAAAAAAAAATGTATTCTAGCTTTCGCGGTACATATGTGTGATAACTTTAATATCCATGACAGTTAAGTGCAATTATTTCATCACTCTAAAAATGCTATTTTTGTGTCGGTTACTGCAGGTGTTTTCATGTCTTTGCAAAGTGACACATTTTGATGCCTTCTTGATAAAGTGGTAGAATTTTTGTAGCTTTCTAGAAACTTTGTATTCATACAGTATCGATTGAAAATAAAGAAAATGAAAGTGTTTTGTGCATTTATCTTAATCTCTTACATCAATCTCTTTTTCATGCTGGGTGCAACATTCAAAAGCATTTTCCAGAGTAGCACAAGGCCAGACTTGCAGAAATAATCTATGTGCTTCCCTAAAGGTGCAATGAACATCCAGCAGGATTTACAAAAACTTGTAGGGCTGGCACTCGAGGTTGGCACATCTGGAAGCCGTGGTCAGCAACGAGTCACTGTGTGTTCTGGCATTTTATCAGCAAGAAAGGTGACTACCTCTTGTTTTTGTATCTTCCCAAAGAAAAGGTGGTGGGAGTTTTTTTTGAAACATCATTTAAACCATACTGTTTCAATGGGGAAAGCTATTCATCCCCCTTTAGTCCAGAAGCAGGAATGAACCTTTCAAAATCTTACGTAATAAATGGTATCAAATACCTCACTAACTTGGCAACTAGAACTGACTGAGGAACACAGTAGTTATCTGAGGTTAAGGTGTTTCTTCCAGAGGACACTGAACTCTGTGAGAACTGGGGTCCTAAAAAAGTGACATTTTTAAGAGACTGATTTCTAGTTTTTCTTAAAGTATTTGCCCCTCAGCTAGCAGCTGTACCTGGTGTAATGAGAGGATGAAACAGGATCAACCTGCCTGCCACATTCATGAAGTGAAGCCACTTTTAGCTAGGAAAGACAGAAAAAAAAGAAAGAAAAAAAGAAAAAGGGAATAAAAGGAATATCCTTGGTCAACTGAAATCAATGGGAACATGACCAGGAGTTGGCAGAGAAAAAAAGAGTACATCTGGCTCATCTGCTTCAAAAGGAGAGCAGTGGCTTTTGAATAAACCACATGCCCCTCCCACACACCCCATTTCTCCTTTTGGGTGGCAGATGTTCCACTGCCATTTTTAAAATGCCAGCAGAGCACCCCCCATGTGTGAGATGAATGGCTTGAGAACAACACACAGACATGGTCTGTCCTGACCCTGTCTTCTTTGTTCCCCATTAAGTATACAGCTTCAGCCCTTTGAAGTAGGTTAGCTGTTTCAGAAGCAACTTGCTTCTTAATTAAAGTTCTGCTTCTTAATTAATTTAGGTTAAAACCTATAAATCTTCCACCTTTGGGAAAAATGTCATGCAGCATTTCAGGTTGGGAGTCCCTGTGTAACGTCACACCATCAGTTTATTAATGAGCTGCCTTCAGCAGAAGCAGTGGCCTCGCCCTGACTAAGCACAGTGGTTTATGTGAACACGGCAGCATGGTCAGGAAATGAAGAAGACAGAGCAGTGACTCCATGCCATTTCATGAAGTGTAGAATGATGAGCTCTATGTGGTCTGTGGACTTTCTGTGGTGGGATTTTTTTTGTTGTTTTTTTTGGTTTGTTTGTTTTTTTAGAAAAATGTATAGCCTATTTTATGCTACAAATACAGAACACATTTATTGCTCACAAACCCAAAAGCAAAAGGAGAGTTCAGAGCTAAGCTGTGTGTTAGCAGACATATATAGTTCCCCCATACAGCTCTAGCTGTTCATCCCAACCCTGACCTTACTATTGTTGTCTGGCGCCCTTTGAGCAGAAACAGCTGAACAATCTGTTACACCAACCAGCAGTAGCTTAGCAATGTTCATAAATAATTGTCTATTTTGTAGGGCGGTGTGATACTTAATTGGTTAATGGTTGTAAAGTGCTGCTGTTTTGCGAGAGCTAGAGCTGTGCTGAAGACACTAAAAACTTGGAGAAGGTGGGAAGGGCAGGAGGGAGTGGGTGGGGAGACTGTACTAGGAGTGGAGGAAAATTGTAGAAACCCAGAATGCAAGTGACTATGAAAAAAACAAGTCTCAGGGTATTGCTTTTCAAAGAAAATTAAAAGCTGAGGACAGGAGAAAATAGGAAGGAGGAAAAGGATCATTTAAAGACCACAACCACCACCAAAGTCCATCAGTAGAAGGAGAAAGAACTAAGACTAAAGAAAAGGCTACAACAAACCAGACCAAACTTTCTGGGTCAGTGAATAGAAAATTTTTTTTTCCCTCCTGTATTGTTTCTTATTAGCCCTTTCCAATTTTGGGACATATCCTCCCCAAGTTTAAAGGGAAGTGCTGCTGCAGGCCTCCATTCTTGTGAGCCTCACTCTGTAGAATCAATAAAGCCCAAAAAGCTCAGCAGCAAGGCTCCTTTTAGCCTCCCTGATAGATGAAGAGCTGTCAGCTTGGTTTCAGTTGGAAAACAGAGAGAGTGTGAGCATAAGCAATAGCCAGAAGAGTAGCTAAGACAGTCAGCTGCACACAGACACTTGGGCGTGAGTGACTGGTCTCGATTTATCCAGCACAGGCAATTTCTCAAGCCACCTTCCTCCCATGTATGTGTGGGTTTGGGTGTGTGTGCAGAGTCCATTACAGGTTTGGGTTGAAGAATTTAAAAAATGTTGTTTTCCATGCCCCTCACTGTATCCTAGAGGTGACACCATAACCAGGTAACCTTAATATTATTAAATTGGAGCAGAAAACAGAAGAAAAAAGGTTTTTCATAAGTCTGCTTCCAAACATCTTTATCAGCTGTCAGAGATGGCCACACACAGGGAGCAGCTTTGGAGCCTTAGGCATTATATATTATAGCTTTTCCCTAACTCTGGTCATGTCCCACTAAGGGTGGTGGCTGGGGCCATCACAGCAAATGGGGCAGGAGCCATGATTAACATCTACATGGCCCTTTTCATTCCTCTCACCCAATTCAAAGAGGGGATTAGTTTACCTTGCAATGCACCTTAATGCTTTGCTTTCTGGACCTCCAGCAAAGGCAAGGTATGGCAACAGCTCTCAGACTTACCCTCTGTTTGAACGGCGCTGAGCTGTTGTGTGCAGCTGACTTTGCCAGTGGATTAACAAACTACAAACTGATTTATTTTTTTCTCCCCCAAGCATGTAAGTTTATTAGCCATATTTAAAGATCCTTCTCATTTTTTTTCTATTGGCAGAGCCCAAAGAAGAAGGGCTTTTTCCATACTTTTAAGAAATTCCTTAATGCTAAGATCATATATTCTCTACAGTGTTACCAGAGAATTTATTATTTTTTTCCAAGATACTTGTCATTTCTTATCCTTCCACCTGTGATGTTGAACTTCCTAGTGAGCATTATACTTGGCAAAATGTACAGGAACTCTATTCAGGATATAACCATTCCCTTCAGGACACTATGAACGTTTTCTTTTTGATGCAGTTATATTAATTGAAGGGGACGAGGTGGGCAATACCTGTGTCTTTGTGATGTTTGGCCTTCCCATTAGCTTTAACCTGAACCCACATACAACAAACTTGCACAATGAAGTCCCAGATTCAACCACACTGTACACATATTACACCATTCCACCACACAGAGAATTTGATGGCTTCATTGTAAAATACATGTGTAGGTTTTAATATGACTATAGAGTATCTTAGGGAGGTTTTAATCTAAGCTTTATCATCAGAACACCACGATGGGTGGAAACTCGACGGTGCAGTTCCCCTCCAGAGTTCACAGGAATTATGTGGGAGACAGAACACTAGTCTCAGCAGGGTTTGCACTCCCGTATCTGCCCCAATGATCTCCTATTTTGAGGGAGGTGGTGGTGAGTAATGTTTGGGAGGTGCCCCAAGACTCTCCAGTGATTGGCTCCAGATAAGCGCGAAGGAGCAGGTTGGTGTGGTGCAGTAACAAGCAAACTCCAAACCTTTTGGCTTTCCTGCCCACTTTCACCCATCTCCCAGCTAACAAAAGGATGCAATGTCATGTAGGCAGTGAACTAACACATGAACAGGGGGTCTCAAGATCTGAGAGCCCACATTTTTGCAGAACTGTTCTCCAACTGCTCCCTTCTCTGGAAGGCTGTTACCTGAGACTACGATCACCAGGCTCACAATTGCTCTTCGCTCTGGGTGAAGCACCGTGGGGCATGCAGAGCACTCAAACACAACTATGGCATCTACTTAGCATTTTTTCCCATGCAAATAAAACATCTTCTCATTAAGAACATCAGTGCTGGATGTGGTACAAAGCCAATGGCCACTCGGAGCGAGCAAGCCTAAGGGCTCAAGGGCCACTGAGAGGAACAAAACAGGGCAGCCATGGGCAGTCAGGCAGGCTCTCATGTGCCCTCCTTTAGGTCAGTGTGGCTTCTCAGCTCGGGAGGCAGTGGGAAGAGAACTGTCTACCCCTGCAAATTGTAGCACCAAAGGAATAGGTACAATCACAGTGGAGAAAGTCAGCCTGAAGGTACCTGAACACTATGGGAAGAGAGGCATTAGCCATGGTGATTAGCCATGATCTGAAGATGAAGTTGATGAAGTAGGAGATATGGTAAAGGCTCTTTCAGAGAACTGTAGCAGAGAAGGCTCTTCCACTACCTCTGGTCAGACACATAAAAGAGCAGAGACAAAAGTCAATGTTGATCAGCTGGAGGCAGCTGGAAAAATATCAAAGAAAGAGAAATTAACCAAGAGGACCAGACTTAGGAAAGCATACAGGGTGTTCATTACTGTGAATATCAGTGTGGCAAATAACCTGGCAAGGAACCACTGAGTGGTGGAAGGGGAGGAGAATATCAGACAATCCCTGAAATACTGAAAGAACAGGTGCAGAGCTCTGCGTGTTCAAGTGGCTGGATGGTTGCAAGTGACCATTGCCAACATCAGAAGTTACTGCACAAATTAGGCTTTCTCGGGTGTGCCTGTGAGATGCATGGGAAAGCTGTGGATGCAGCAGCACACAGATTTACAGATAAGAAAGATCTGGGATGGGGTGGAGAGTTCAAGATCAGGGCTGCCCACAGGTTCCCTGTGAGGGAGGCAGATGGGAGGTCGAGGAGAGCAAGGAGATAAAAGACACGGAGATAGAGCTGCACAGTATGGACCTGTGAAGTGGTCTGTCAGCTCCAGCAACTAGCTCTTCCTTACTGGAAGTATGTGGTGGTAGGAAGCAGTGGGGTGTGCTTGTGTCTGCCAAACAGGGGAAACGGGGAAGTGGTGAAACTAACAGCTCTCCAAACACATACTCATGGCTGAAAAAAACAACACGTCATCTGGAGCTCATTTTTGGCTGCCTGTTAACAAGACAGACAAGTATTTATACGTAAGAGATGGTCACGATTACAAAGAAGATCTATGGACACTGATGCCTGCACAATATAATTTAGAAATTTGCACAGTGTGTATGGTTTTCTTCTCCCACAGTCCCCAAAAAACAGGCATGTAATCATGTAATGGGGGGTGTCCAGTTTCTTTAACAAACAGAAAAAGAGGAATTCTGTATAATATTTCAGCTTTTTGTTCAAAGATTAAAGCCCAAAGATGCTGTGCAGCCATTACAGCAGTACCTGATGAGGAGCTGTGGCTCTGGGCTCGGGGAATGTGCTGCTCGGCTTTGCTGAGAGCTACGAAACAGCCTCGGTGCTGAGAGCGTGCACAGCCCCATATCCTATAGCAAATGCCAGGCATATGGAGAGGTCAAGGGAGGAGGCAAAAGAGTAGAAGCTTCTCTGCCAGCAAGTGAATAAAAAAGCTTGAAAGCCTGACCAAGATACAACCCAAGATACAACCCAAAATGTCCTTAAAAGAAACATTAATTCTTACTCCCTTTCATTGCAAGATTGTATCAATGCCTACAATAATTGGATTTAAGCCTCCATATGATAACTAAGTTCATTTTTGTGCTTATATGAAGTATGGCTTTGTGATCTGAACATCTGAAAAAGTCCCTCAGTCAGGAGCCCTGGAGGCTTATGCACGTTCCAAATTTCCTCCTCAGACCCTCCACCAAAGCAGCCCAAGTCTCTGGGAATGCCCAAGAGAAGGATATGGCCCTAAGACAACAGCTAGGTCTTGAAGGATTCTGGTGCTTACTGCTGCAACACAGTCTGATGTAGAGCACGAGGCAGCAGTGAGTCTCATCAGGCTTTGCTGTAGTCATTTCATGACTGCAGCATGTCTCAATCTGTTTACCTGCAAGTACTAGGTATAATCAGGTTAGATAAGACCGTTACCACAGTATGTAACCTTTGGACTTTGGCTTGAGGCTTCTACTTTCCTTTCTGGAGAGAGCACATCGTATTTCACTGTCTATTTTATTTCTTTCTCCTTTATTACAGTTGTGCTCAGTACCCTAAACAGATTGATTTTCCTGGAGGCACAAACAAGCAGATAGAATCTAGAGGATGTTTAAATAAAGGGAATCATTTTAAATGGTCTTTGAATTAATAAATGTATATAAAGATAAATGAGAAACATAGAGATATATAGGACGTATAGGCAGTACAAACAAACCATGACCCATCTATCTCTCCCCTGTACTCTGTTTATGTGTGCACTCAATGCTAGGATATCCTGGAAAACAATAGGCCTCTGTTCTTCATCTTTCTGGACGTACTTGTGATCCCAGATGGGACACAAGAAATTTTCCACTATCTTAAGTGAGTGAAGGATGGGTTCCTAGATAATATATTGTGCCTAATAGGAAGAGTTTACCCTAAAAGAATACCTAAAAGGCACAGTCTACCTTCTCAACTAACTGAATTTGAGCTGACAGAATATGCACTTCCACTGCAGCCCCTACTAATTAGCACAAGAGAAAAGAACTACCAATTTAAACACGCTGGTGACCTGCAGGCAGAGGGGGTCACTTGTTTTTTTAACAGAAACGCTCACCTTTCTTCCCCTCTGCTATATTCCTGCCAGCCACTGACCTTCCTTTGATCTGTTGTAAATCTTGGTCATCTCCCCTCTACTTTCTGGATCTGTGTTCAGGAAGAACAGCTGCAGCATTCATCACGAATAACTACAAACAGCAGCTCCTGAGTCTCCTTTGGAGATGGGCTGATCCCTTCCTGCCTAATTAACAGAACACAGAGTAGGACCATCAGCACAAGGTGAGCAGGATTTGGTAAAATATCTGGTTTTCTCCGTCTCCTCCAGTGCATAGTCTGAATACATAATGTAGAAATTTATCCATCAACATATATTAGGCATGAAGGTCGGAAAGATTTGGTCCACCTGAACAACTACTACAAAAAAAGACCTGTTGTCCTCCTCCCCTTTCTCACTCTTGTCTGGTTCAGCAATACAGTTTGGTACTTGAGAATAGATTGTATCTACTGTGTTCATCTGTACATATGTTTAGGGAACTACTAATGTATAAGCAAATGTAATACACCGTCTTTTCCATTCTCTTCCAAAGCTCTCCCCTGTATCAGCAGCATCCTACCTGTCACTTTCAGTTGCTAAATCAATTGAACATTAGCCCAAAACTCTGCTGAAAAGAAGGAAAACTGTACCAGTTACAATAAGTATTGTATCAGTTACAATACAAGCATTGGCTTCTTGCCTTCAGCTGAGACAGTAAAGTTAACATTAAAAAAAACCTCTCTAATTTTCAGTTTTATTTCAGAGTGATTGCTTATTTCTCTGTATTTCTTCACATCTCTGCCAATACAGTAAGCCATGTATTCTCTTAGCTTGGTACTGAATTCTCTATTGTCTGGCCTGTGTGTCACAAGGCACATACAATAACAGAGGCCCTGTCTCTCCTGGAGACCTCTGTGTACCTCTGGAGTAGAACAAACAGAAATTTAAAGCACCAATTTACTTACAGCCTTGCTTCCAGCTACTACTGAAAGTAGGTCACTGGAAGAGACAGACTTGGATTTTAGTCAGTCAGACTATCCTTGTATCCATCGCTCTGAAGAAGATTGAGACCAAACGCTGCAGATACTGGCCTTGCAAGAGATGCTCAGTGGCTTTGCCAGTGCAGGAATACAGCTGTGCTGGGATATTTTGGCACGAGATGGTTTAAAAGCTGAGTGAGGCACCTCAATTGAATTACACAGTTCAAGGGAAATGAAGACTACTACGCATATAGAAACCATCTGACTCTCCACAGAAAAGTTATTACTCAAAAGGCTTTTGTGCTTACCAAATAATCTAATCTCTGCTTACTGCAAAATGGTTTTCCTTCTCTCTTTGAACTGAATTTCAATGTGTCCTTGCATGAAGAACATAATGAAGTACATGCCTACGGCAAGTGCTGTTTAAAGCACTGTCCTTTATTCCTAGAGACATTTCCAGGAAATGCGAAGCTGCAGTATGAAGCACCTCTGGCTTTAGCACATTCTCCCTCTTCTGCGTCATTTTTCTGCCCAGGGAATGACACTTGGCTAGACAGGATTTAGCACAAACACAACCAGGTAGATCTGGCCCTCTCTCAGCCAGGCAGGTGAGCGTTGTGCTCACTGGAAGGCAGACATGACAGGGCCTGTAACCCGAAGGCAGCACACAGCATTTAGGAGAATTGCGAGTTACAAATCCAAAGAATTTGAACTCCTTCACCTCCCAAAGGTGTGCCTTTGGACAGGCAAAGATAAACACCAAGGTTACAGGTTCTGCTGTTGGTGTCAACGCTGTAGAAATATAACTGTCCCAGTTACAGAACAGAAGCTGACAGGGATTTGTATTCCTGCTCAAAAATCTCACCCTCGAGGAAGTGGGACATTTGAAAGCGATTATCAGGCACACAGCTCATGCCTGGAGTGGCTGGTGACTCACCCTGTGCATTGCTTGTGCACCTGAACACAGCCTCACAAGCGAAACCCAAAGTGGCAGTTTTGTCCCTTTCTGAAGTGCTGGCCAGGAAGCGCCCTGCCTGGTCAGGTACAGAATGCCTTCCAGGCCCGGTGGAAAGGGCCACTCAAGACAGGGTGGCAGCAGTGTGGGGCAGCTTGCTCATGGGGCCAGACTCTCATTAGCATCCCTTAGTCACACGTGTGGGATCTCTCTGCCGCTCCACCCGGAGGCCCAGGGAGGCAGCACTATTTTTCCAGCTCTGCCTTTACCGAATAACTCAGCTAATAGCATCAGATGAAGCTGTGATTTTCTGATGTTTGGCCAAGCTGTTAACATTGTCATTCTAGCACATTTTAACAATTACAGACAGGTCTGGGCATTAGTCATATTTCTACAGGCAGGGTTTTTTTCTTTGTCTCTTTTCCTTTTCTATCTTACCCATTTTACTGGATTTCAAAGCCCTCAGTGGAAACGTGTGAATAAAATTACATTGCTAAATCAAGGCTTTTTTTCTGACTTTATACAATTTGTATGTCAAAAGACACTACGGGCAGGAGGACAGACTGCTCTGCACTGAGAAAAGTGCCATGTATGTACATCTTGTTCTACCAAGTACAACCTCCAGATGGGTGCCCGTGGTTTGGGTACATCTGAAAGCACAAGATTTTCAACACTTCATCACATCTTCACTGGTCAACAGGTGGCCCTAGTATCATTAACTGTATCCTGGAGATGAACTTCATGGTATGTGAACACTTCAGAGGCATGTATTTCTTTTCCTGGGGCTCCTATGAGCAGTTCAGCCTGCAATCCTCAGCAAGTCTGTGAACACGCAGAGGTTTGTTTCAGTGAAGTTCACAGCACGAAAGCCTTCCATGCTTCCTAAACTTGAATTAAAGAGTGGCACACAAAGAGTTTCTGAAGAAACTCTGGGAGCAAGCTCTGTTTCTTGGCAAAGTATTTGGCCACTAGTCTCCTTGCCTGTATCAGCTGTTTGTGTAAGAAGTGCTTCAAGTAACATAAGCAAGTATCCCATTTCTTCCCTCTGTGCAAGTCCGACTGACTTGCAGTCTCGGATATGTTTCTTATGCATGAGCCAAATACAAATAAAAACCATTAAGGAAGGGGAATGATTAGTTATGCACAACAGAGCAGTGAAGCTTGTTACCAGCACCCGTCACTCCTGCTATGTGACTGATTCCTGCCGAGCAGCCCAGATACCGTACAGGGGCTGTACAGCTCCGAGACGGCAGCTGAGCAGAGCACGTCCCTGCCCGCAGCCCGCCTGCTCCTTTGTGGCCCAACAGGCTGCAGCAAACGTGACAGCAGGGCTTGCACTTGGCACAGCAACAGATTGCAAAGCACACGGCGATACTGGGGCCACGGGTATGTGGCAAAATGTGCTACGACACGACGAGGCGAGCTGCCGGCTGCACCACGGCAAAGCAGATTGCACAGCATTAGCACTGGTGACAACAGGGCACTCATTGTGTGGGACAACAAGTCACACAGGGAATGTGCAAATGGGATTGGTTGGGCCCACTTAACATATGCACAGCAGAGTGACATATGGCAATTGGTGACTTTCCTGCCGCAGATGCTGGAAGGCTTTGTTTGGCGTGGTGCGTGGTGCAGATCCAGCACAGCTCTTCCCTGTGGCAGGGAGCAGCCCGCGTGCCAGCAGCGCTCCCCCACCTCCAGGCACCACAGGTTCATGGTGCCACGAGTGCTTCAAGCTGTGCTCAGCAGACTTTCTGTTACTGAAACCCTTCCTACCAGCCAGAGCCTGCTCAAAGCATGCAGAGAAATATGTTTAATGTAAAAATATGACAGAGATGGACTCCCTTTTCAACTCCTTGTGCCCTTCACATTTGTGTTTCTATTCACATACAGATAACATTGCAGCCTNCTCTGCCGCTCCACCCGGAGGCCCAGGGAGGCAGCACTATTTTTCCAGCTCTGCCTTTACCGAATAACTCAGCTAATAGCATCAGATGAAGCTGTGATTTTCTGATGTTTGGCCAAGCTGTTAACATTGTCATTCTAGCACATTTTAACAATTACAGACAGGTCTGGGCATTAGTCATATTTCTACAGGCAGGGTTTTTTTCTTTGTCTCTTTTCCTTTTCTATCTTACCCATTTTACTGGATTTCAAAGCCCTCAGTGGAAACGTGTGAATAAAATTACATTGCTAAATCAAGGCTTTTTTTCTGACTTTATACAATTTGTATGTCAAAAGACACTACGGGCAGGAGGACAGACTGCTCTGCACTGAGAAAAGTGCCATGTATGTACATCTTGTTCTACCAAGTACAACCTCCAGATGGGTGCCCGTGGTTTGGGTACATCTGAAAGCACAAGATTTTCAACACTTCATCACATCTTCACTGGTCAACAGGTGGCCCTAGTATCATTAACTGTATCCTGGAGATGAACTTCATGGTATGTGAACACTTCAGAGGCATGTATTTCTTTTCCTGGGGCTCCTATGAGCAGTTCAGCCTGCAATCCTCAGCAAGTCTGTGAACACGCAGAGGTTTGTTTCAGTGAAGTTCACAGCACGAAAGCCTTCCATGCTTCCTAAACTTGAATTAAAGAGTGGCACACAAAGAGTTTCTGAAGAAACTCTGGGAGCAAGCTCTGTTTCTTGGCAAAGTATTTGGCCACTAGTCTCCTTGCCTGTATCAGCTGTTTGTGTAAGAAGTGCTTCAAGTAACATAAGCAAGTATCCCATTTCTTCCCTCTGTGCAAGTCCGACTGACTTGCAGTCTCGGATATGTTTCTTATGCATGAGCCAAATACAAATAAAAACCATTAAGGAAGGGGAATGATTAGTTATGCACAACAGAGCAGTGAAGCTTGTTACCAGCACCCGTCACTCCTGCTATGTGACTGATTCCTGCCGAGCAGCCCAGATACCGTACAGGGGCTGTACAGCTCCGAGACGGCAGCTGAGCAGAGCACGTCCCTGCCCGCAGCCCGCCTGCTCCTTTGTGGCCCAACAGGCTGCAGCAAACGTGACAGCAGGGCTTGCACTTGGCACAGCAACAGATTGCAAAGCACACGGCGATACTGGGGCCACGGGTATGTGGCAAAATGTGCTACGACACGACGAGGCGAGCTGCCGGCTGCACCACGGCAAAGCAGATTGCACAGCATTAGCACTGGTGACAACAGGGCACTCATTGTGTGGGACAACAAGTCACACAGGGAATGTGCAAATGGGATTGGTTGGGCCCACTTAACATATGCACAGCAGAGTGACATATGGCAATTGGTGACTTTCCTGCCGCAGATGCTGGAAGGCTTTGTTTGGCGTGGTGCGTGGTGCAGATCCAGCACAGCTCTTCCCTGTGGCAGGGAGCAGCCCGCGTGCCAGCAGCGCTCCCCCACCTCCAGGCACCACAGGTTCATGGTGCCACGAGTGCTTCAAGCTGTGCTCAGCAGACTTTCTGTTACTGAAACCCTTCCTACCAGCCAGAGCCTGCTCAAAGCATGCAGAGAAATATGTTTAATGTAAAAATATGACAGAGATGGACTCCCTTTTCAACTCCTTGTGCCCTTCACATTTGTGTTTCTATTCACATACAGATAACATTGCAGCCTGAAACAAACTTTTTCTAAAAGTGTTTACTTTTTCATTAGAACCTTTCTTTTCTATAGTTTCTCTCTATTAATGATGTAAACTGATGACTAGATTATGATAGTGACAAACAGATTCTTTTTTCAACTCTGTTAGCAAAAGTTTAANGAGATGGACTCCCTTTTCAACTCCTTGTGCCCTTCACATTTGTGTTTCTATTCACATACAGATAACATTGCAGCCTGAAACAAACTTTTTCTAAAAGTGTTTACTTTTTCATTAGAACCTTTCTTTTCTATAGTTTCTCTCTATTAATGATGTAAACTGATGACTAGATTATGATAGTGACAAACAGATTCTTTTTTCAACTCTGTTAGCAAAAGTTTAAATGGAGGTTGAAAACGACAGCATGCCGTGGGACAGAACGGGGAAGAGGTTTTGTCAGCTCACTCATGCAGGAAAAATATGGAGGGAGGTTCTGAAATCCTGGCACAATTTGTAGCCGTGCTCACCTGTGCAGAGCCATGAGATGAGCACAGTCTGACAACTACAGCACCAGACTGGGGCTAAGATACAGTGATCTGCTCTCATGTCTGTCACTGACCACCCGTGTAACCACTGGCAAATCACTTCAGCTCAACGTGCCTTGAAGACATGACACAGCCCAGCACACTGCTCTGTGATTGCCTGATGGCTGCAGCGCAGAAGACAATGTAGGAGATGACCTTACAACACTGAATCATTTCATATGGGTCACAGAAGACTCATTAGGCAGTAACAGCATCCACTAAGCTGAGGACGCAGGGGTCAAAGTCTTTGCAGTTTATTACCTACTGCTGGCATTATCAGTCTTTGCTCACTGGTCATTTCATGTGTTTCCATGGTGAAGAGGAATCCAAATCTACATCGATTTAAAACACTCTGCATACACACACACACAGTCAGGGGCCAAGCAGCCAAAGCCAGTTGATAACTAAATGCCACCTCTTGCAATGGGATGGGTGTTGATACAGATTTCTCCCCAGATTTCTGTTTGACCAGACCACAAGACATAGAACATGACCAAGACATGGAGTTGGAAGCCACTGCCACCTCCCATAAGAGAGCAGCTTGAGAACTGCCCAGCTGAGAGCAGTTTTCTTTGCTTCATGCTCCTCTTGTTTTAAAGAGCTGGTGAAGGAGCCATGTTGCTTCAAACTGGGACTGTGGAGTAACCATACTGTAAGATAAGGGATGTGACATAAGTTGCTATCACTGTTTGCAGGAGCAAGAGGCGAAGCAACAACCATGAGAGCTAAAAACACTTCAAGCACAAGTGGCTTTGCAACTGCAAACCTCCACTGCGCCCAGAGATCACCAGAGAGCTGAGCTATGACTAACTTGGCACCGTGGTCCTCAGTGGATCCCTCAGTTGCCGTATTTCCATGCAGAAATACGAGCACATGTGGTCAGTCTGACCAGTTCTGACCATGTCATATTTACCCTGCAAGCACCGACCATCTGTGCAGCTACTGTCCAACACATCCAAGGTTCCATCAGACCCTCCAGACCCGTACCGTGGTGGTGGTGCACACATTTCCAGTGCTCAGCCAGTACCTCTGGCTGACTGGCTCGTCACTCAAAGCCACTGTTTCACACACTGCTGTAACGAAACCCCAGACAAACAGCCTTTAATCCTCAAACTTGGCCTGGAAAACAGTCATTTGGGGGAACAACACAAGATCCATTCTGGGAAAACTGGATTTTCAGTAGTCCAGTGTCACTGAGAACCTGAAGGGATCGCATCAACTGCCATGGAAAGGGAACACAGAAGAGCTTTGCCTTGAGACTGGCTCCCTCTGCAGCCTGACCTTCAGCACCCAGAACACGCACGTCTTTTCAGACAAACATTTGTTTCACTGCCAGTCACAGCTGGAAACACCTGCCGGGAATGAGGCCTGGGAAATCCGTGCTCCCCATCCTCACCAGGTTATCAGCTTGTCTCGTGCTTCCCAGTATCGGCGGGACGGTGGGTGACCACCCCCAGTGATCCGGGCTGAGAGGCAGCCGGACTTGCAATCTAAAATTATGGCACTGGAAGAAATGTCACATCAATCCTTCTGATGAGGGGGCAAACAAGGAGATTTCTGAATTTCCTGGAGTAATGGAGAGCAGACACGGACCATGCAAACTTCCTGCGGTGCTTCGGCCTTGTTCCCTCCACCGGGCAGAAACCATTACGGGGAGTGCCTCTCCTGCGTGGTGCTGACGGTCCCGCATGGTCCCGGCAGTCCCGCATGGTTCCAGCAGTCCCGCGTGGTTCCGGCAGTCCCGCACGGTCCCGGCGGTCTCGCCTGGTTCCGGCAGTCCCGCATGGTCCCGACAGTCCCGCATGGTCCCGGCAGTCCCGCACGGTGCCGCGCAGCGCGGGAGCGGAGCGACAGTGACACCCAGCGGCCGCGCCGCCCCGTGCCCTTGGGGGGCTCCCGCACTGCACCAGGCCCCGCAAGCAGCCGCGATCCCGCGACGGGGCGGNGGCGCGGCGCTGCCCCCCCGCGCTGGGCAGGGGCTGCCGGGGAAGGGTTTGACTGCAGCCGGGCGCTTCCCGAACCAACGCGTTCCCATCGGCGTGCGAGGCGGGCACGAAGCAGGAACTAAGCCAGGGAAATTCCACAATTTCCGTGATACGGGAAATCAGATGAGATTATTGCTGTGGAGCCTTCGGGGTTTAAACCTGTGAGCCTGCTGGCAGGATAACAGCTTCTCCAGCTCCCTGAGAGTGCGAACCGCCTGCCTGGCTGGCAGATCGGCTCTCGAGTGCTCGCTGGCCTCATCCCAGCAGACACCAACCCCGCTGGCCACCTTCACAGAATCACAGAATCACAGAATCCTAGGGGTTGGAAGGGACCTCAAAAGATCATCTAGTCCAACCCCCCTGCCAGAGCAGGGTCACCTACAGTACATCACACAGGAACGCATCCAGGCGGGGTTTGAATGTCTCCAGGGAAGGAGACTCCACAACCTCTCTGGGCAGCCTGTTCCAGTGCTCTGGCACTCGCACAGTGAAAAAGTTTTTCCTTATATTCACATGCTCAGTTCTGCTCTGCCTGGCTTCTCGTACAGATGACACCGCCACGAGGGGCAGTTAACAAACCCCTGCGAGTACAGCCATGCTCCATCAGCCAGGGCAGAGGGCGGGAGGCATCTCCCTCCCTGCCTCGGTGCCCTCTGCCCCGGAGCCATCACACCCAGCATCGCCCATGTTGAGCAGAAGCTGCACGCCGAGCTGTGCCGGGGTTGGTGCCAGCCATGTGCCACCTGAGGTGATGTTGTGCTGCTCAGTCTGCGAGGCAGCAGCGTGTGGTGGAGCTCAGAGCCACAGGCCCTGCAAGTCGGGCTCTGACTTTACCACGGTTTCACTGAAAACAGATGAATGCAGTAGCCAGAAACCATGTCACACACCCAGAAATCATGTGACAGGATTTTTAAAAAGAACTATTTCAAGGAATTCTGCTTTTACCTTCTGGTGTTCCCAATGCTCTGTACTCAAGAGAATGGAAAACGTCCTTTTTAATGTTTATAATAAGAAGACACCTCACACAATGCCCCAGTGCTCTCAAGCCAGGACTAAATACTGAGCCATACCGTAAAACTGTGGGAATAGAGTGCACATTTACAGATGCAGACAACCCCCCTTCTCCACTCAGACAGCTGCCGGCTCACCAACGAGTGCCTCTCCAGGCCCTAGACTCAGTGCTGAGTGAGCACCAGCCCAGAGCAACAGCCAAAGCAGAGGATGTCAGTGCAACCAGTGCTGCTGGAGCATTCACACAGAGCCAGCACACTTACTTGGCCCTGGGAAGAGTTCACAGCACTCTCAAGGCTCAGGGCTCATATATGCATATGATATAGAGAGCTTATGTCTTTTTTTCATTTACTCTCTTCAGGATTTACGCCTGCCCATTGCAACAGCCACTCCTGGAGGCTGGAGGGATGGATCGTTATTACATATAGAAACCTTTAGCTAGCCAAGAGTCAGAAAAAGCCCAAGTAATTGTTCTGAGTGCTCAGAACACAATCCACCCAGTGAAAAGGCTGCACCATGTCTCCCACAAAAGAAAGAACTACCTGGTAGAATAAATTGATTGTTTGCTGTAGAAAAAGAAAATCCAAACTGGTGTAATACAAAGACTAGTCCTGAACATGCCACCTCTTTATCTGCCACCAGCTATCAGCAGTGTAAATTGGCTTAAGCAACCAAACCTTGCTCTCTCACATAGATCTCCTCTCATCTGTGTTTCATCTGTAAACACACTTATTAAAGCTAGGTGAAAACACAACTTTTCAGTGCCTCCCACTGGAGTAAAAGCTCATTAAGACCATAGCGACAATAACAGTTTGCACACACCACCTTTTCCAGGCACGGGGGAAGGCTGACAACAGGGTAAGGCAAACAGTTACCCTGGGGTAACCACTGGCTAGAGACCAAGCTCAACTTGGCCATCAAGCTGCAAATTGGTACAAGCAAACTAACAGTAGTCTGTACAAGCTTGGCAGTTAAAAACTGCAAATGGACAGTTAGGAGATTCCAGTATAGACTTCCTATACTGGAACTACTTGCCAGAAGATCCCATTCTCCTATAGTCCACCCTCAAAGGACAGCTGGAAGGAGGCTTGTCCATCTGGAGAAATTGTTCGTGATGTTATGTGACATCCAAAAGCAAAGCAAACAGCCTGGCAAAATATTAGCCTGCTATCATGCTAATTCCCATTTGTTTTCCCTTTCGTCTCTTGTGGAGCTACATATGAGCCTTGGAAAACTTAGAGAATAAAGCTTCAAGTTTGGCTCCTCCAGATGGGCCATCCCTAGCTACAGGTGGCCAGCTGGGGATTCTCAGCCACTTGGCTTCATTGCTTGATTTACCCCAAGGACAAGCCCATCTGCTGGCTTCAATGGCCAGCCTTCTCCTGCCACAACCGCCTCATCTCCAGCACACAGAAGACACGCACCTGGGCTGGCAGCACGTTCGTGAATCTTCAGTCAGTGTGCTACCATGCAGTTCTGCCACACAGCAGGAGGCATCTGACTGACATTTGGTGGATATGGTGCAAAGCAGCAATTAAACTTCTTGGGCCTCCAAAGACTGTGTATAAATGGGGCCGAGATGTTGGGCAGTCCAAGCAGCTTAACTGCATATCTTTGACAGTAATAATAACTACCCACAGCCATTATTAGCAGCCTTGGCCTCTCCCACAGACTGATAAACTTCTCATGGGAAAACACCTGCAATACTCCTAGTGCTTACTTCCAGCTTCCCATTCCTGCTTCTGCTACCATTTTTCTTTTCTCCCAGCTCTCACCACTCCATGCAACACTAAACAGGAGACTAATACATTGCAAGCCTAAGTGGAATTATGGTATCATCTCAGGCAAAGGTCTTACCACGTAGATGGCAGAATTCAAACCAGCTTATACAAAAAGATCAGTTTTCAAAGACACCATTCTGTTTGTGATATGCTCCAAGTGAATTGCAGACTTATGTCCCTCCCTGTTCACAGGTGAGCATATGATCACCTTTCTGTTAACAGGCAGCTGAACCTGTTAACACTTTGGAGTACATCCATGAAACAGAAAAAGAATTATATCCAGAAGATGCAGTGACCAAAGTTTTCAGGTCCCTTATTATTTTCATTGTTTCACTCTTCTTCATTATCCCAGCCCTCATTCTTTGATGTTTATGTATCATCTATTGCTTGTGAACCTTCTGAAGGGATCCTTCTGTTCTGCAAAGATCTTCATGCAGAGAGTAACAGGCCACCTTCAACAGAGGCGAGTGCTTATTCTTCTAAACATGTCAGTAATTATTTTGCTATTTTAACACAGAGATAGACTGAAATAAAATTATTGGGTTTGGACTTTGAATCTGCATCACAGTTCCACTGTTCTCAAGAGTGGGCTAAATCCAGACAGGGATACAAACATCCAAATAATCTTACATTTGGTCTGGAGTTCGCTATTTCACGTTCAAGTGATTTGGAGCTTTGATGAGCTTCAGAATAAAACTGAACTGCCAGCTGAAAAACACTCTAAAACAAAACCAGAAGACTAAGCAATCCCCTGAAGAAACTTCACGAGTGAATCCTAAGTGTATTTTTAGGAACTGCCCCCACTGCTTGCAGCCATGCCCTCCAGTGTACCACAACCAAGTATGATCACGAGGATTTTTTCCCCCATAATCTGACATAAGAATGTGCTACAAAACAGGCAAAGGATTCAGCAAGCATTACTTCAGATTGCTACCCGAGATACAAATTTGTATTTCCAAATCAGTTGTTTCCTGCCAGGTCCTACCAAATCAAAACAGAGCTGACAGAGTAGAGCAGCAGTAAACAGAAAAGACACTCAGTACTTGAATGAAAAATGCAAAAGAGCTTCAAAAGAAAAAGAAAGGAACAGTAGGACATCAATCTCTTGCCTTTCCCTAGGACTTCTTTGCATCTCCTTATTTTATTGACGCTATCATCTCTCTGTATTCTCAAAGCTCAGCTGTGGTGGCAAGGCAGGTTCAGCAGTAATGTCAGTCAGTGAACTGAACTAAGCAGTTCTAGCAGGATTGGCGTAGGGCCACTGATTTCAATGGGAGCTGCTGGGTGCTCAGCACGACTGACAGTTAGGCTCTTTGTGGATCAAAAATCAGAATAATTTTGTTCCATCTGGCATTTTTCATGATCCCCACTGTGCCCAATATTGCAGTCACAGCACCTCACTTTTTAAAAATCACCCCTCAGCTAAATGCATAAAAATTTAACAAGCACTTGAACAAGTAAAATAGTAGCAACAACCAAATTCTTGCATATTGCAATTCTTTGGTACTTGGATAAAGGCTCCTTAAGCAAACCTAATTTTGGGGGAAGTAAATACTTCAACTGCTCTTTGAGACGCTTCATTCTTAGACCCCCAAATCACTGGTAATTAGAAAACGTTGATGCATGTCAAGCTGCTAAACTCTTTTCTAGGTCTTTTCTAGGTCTCAAGGTAAAAGATCTGCTGGAGTTCAACCAAGTTGATAGCTGAAGATGACCTAAGAAAGTAGAGATTAGCAGAGGTAGTAAAGAAGGCAAAAAATATGGCTTGATAGATGGAAAAGCTGAAGACTAACTGCAGGAAACAAAGAGAAAATAAGCTAAGTTTAAGTTTTAGACTAGAAACATAAGAATTGCTGGACTTTACAGCAGGATACAGCCCAGTATCCTCTCTCCACAGTGCCGAATGGAAGAATAGGAGAAGGGAAGAAGCATATAGTGCTTTTTCTCTGACAAATTCTTTCAGCTTTCAGAGACACACAGGGTAATAACTTCTGGGACCAGAGATGGTAACATTTGTGTTTAATTGCTTTTAGTGGAGTTTACTTCCATGAATGGGTCTAGTCTGAATCCAGGTGAACAGAAACACCTTCTGGCAGTAAGATTCACACTATACATACATTGTGTTTTTTGAGGAAGTATCTCTTAATTTCTTTCAAATTTGCCACCTATTTCTTGAACTATGAGAAATGGTAAATTATGCTTAGTCACCTTCTCTACTCCATGCATGATTTTTATACTTTTCTATCTCATCCCCACTCAGTTGTCTTTTCCTACGTTAAAACCTCACGTAATACTCAACAAAACCTCATGTCATGCTCAACACAGAAGGTGGTTCATATCTTTCACTACCCTGTCTGCCTTTATCTTTTCTATCTCTGTTATTTTTCTTTGGAGGTGTAATCACACAGTGGTAGAATTAAAGGAACCTGTTTATTTCTGCAAATTCCTTTGAATACTTCTGAAAGCAAATCCTTGAAAGCAAGAAAATCTCTGAGCACTTATGTTTCTAGAAGTGTTTTCAGAAACATGATGACCTCCTCCACATACAAACTGAGAGACCCTAGCATAAGCATTAGGTCCAAGAACGTATAAACAAAAGCATGGATGTTAAAATAGAAATGGTCTTATTGTCTCTCTGTCTTATTGCATGAGTATTTTACAAAACAGTGTAGAGTGTGCATTGCACAAGTATTGTACTGAGTGTACATATGTGTGAAGTTAACCTTTTCATGAGCTCTGAATTATTTGGGGCAAACAACAAGCCCTGTCAAGGTAAATGTGTGGTTAAAAAAAATATGTGCAAATTGAAGATATTTCCAAGTTACAAGGAAAATACTGAAAATTCAGAAATAGACAAAATGAGAAGAGTCTGGAAAAAGAAAATTATGTCCAGATGGAGGACAGGGGAATGCCAAAAGTCTTGAAGACATTTTATTTTAATCCCAATTCCCTAAACATTGGATGTTGTTTATAACACAAAATTGCTTGTATTGTTTGTATGTTACTGCCTGATTTCTAAAGCGATGAAACAAGCTGTGGAAGCCACAGCAGGGTTCCCTTTTAAACATTAAATCAATGCACTACATCTGTTGAAATCCTGGAGAGCCCAAGGCAGCAATGCCAAATTCCAGAGTCTGTACTCAGCAGGAGCCGTGTGGTAAATGTCTGCATTTAGGTTCAAAGTTTGGCTTATTAGCTGTCATCCTCTGAAAACTCTTTGGAGGCTCTTCAGTCAAAGTGCTGGAACTGAGAGTTCTCTCCTTCCACCTCCAGCAACATTTCTGATACAGCAGAGGCTGTGAAAAGCCTCAAACCATACAGGGGAGGTCAGTAAGGGGAACTCAGCTGAGCATCATGGTTACTTCTGGACTTGATGAAGGCACTGTCCCAAGATGGTGTTTTCATCTTTTTTCAGAGAAAAGTTTTCCACCTTTTTCTTTGTGCTAAAAGATGGGAAGTTCTCTGAGCTGACCAAATTGTACTGACATAAAACTTCAGAGGAGTTAAGAAGTCATGAAACCTCCCAACAACCACATACAGATACGCCTAATGTTCAAAACAAAAAAAAAGTCAAGAATTTGTTTACTAAAGTCTCCAAATGCCTGAGGTCTGTCTGTCCTCCCACTATTTATGCACACAGGAATCAATCAAGTTGGGAACTGAAAGCCTACCAAAATATCATCAAAGGTCTGTGTAACACTATATTCAGTCCTGCATGACTCGGGCTGCTCCCGCTACTGCCCACTCAGACCTCCACAGGAACACACTTAAGCATATTCATGTCATACGTCCTCAGATTTGTGCCTCAGGGTAAAACACCCTGTCCTTTCCACAAATTGTCTGGGCAAGCACATAAAGAGAAGGGTTAAAAGGACATTCATGGTTTCTAAGCCTGACATGCTGCAGGTTTTCAGTGGGTGACCTCCTTTGACTGCAGCCTGCCTATCTACCTCAGTGTCTTTGTTTCTAAAGTGGAAATGATTCCTGCTTGTTGAGTAGGGGTGTTGAAAGAATGTATTAGCTAGTCACTCCTCTGTTCCTGGAATTAATAGTAAAAAACACGTCAGAACTTCTTGCTTAATGACTGTGATGCAGTGCTATTTTTTTCTGAGGCAGTGATGATGAGAGTCAATGGCACAAAGCAGTGAGCATGACATAAATACTCCTACACACTGGATCCTCAGCTGAAAATGATTGCATGGTCCATGGTATGGTCTGCCGGACATCTCACGTGGTATTGCATTTTCTTACTCTAATGTGAAATCCTAAATCTGACCTGAAATGTCAAACAGGACACATTCTTCTTTCACTTTCATAGCAACCGTCTGCTTTTCTGGACACTCAGTTTCCTGGCTTGCCAAGCGAAGTGGCCACTGCAAACATGCATACGCCAGGATGACGTGCAGAGACAGATTGCTCTTGGGCTTTTGGCTCATGGGAACAGATCTGCACAGGTGACCCATCCATGAGCTATTTGTCCGCCTGTGACTGTAGTGGCACTGAACCCAGAGCTTCCAGGAGCTTTACAGTCAGCACGACTGAGGTGTTACTGAGAAAAATTTGGCTCAGGGTTATATGTAACTTAGGTGTTGGAAAATGGTTGTACCACCCAAGATTTTTACTGGTTGAGTCCAAGTGATTGCAAAATTAGTGGATGCAAAGAGTATGGCAGGATTTTGCTCTGGGAATTTTATTAAGGCATTTGCTACAGCAGCTCCCCATTGTACTCAGCTCCAATAGCCTCAGACATAAGCAGTCACAAGATGGAAAATTGGCAGAAGCTCTATAAACAAATGATAACGATCAGCAGCAAAGCCTTAGAGGAGGTGAGAGAGTCTAATGGAGCACCACAGGGACAGATAGTGCCTGTCGTATTTAGAAAATCTAAATAAAATTAACAGAAGTACCGAGCAGTAAAAGGGCCAGTTAAAGGAAGGGGCACTGCCTGACCATGTGGAGTACTGTGACTAAATAGCTACCACAAAATTTGCACAAAATCTGTGTTTCTCCACAACATATGAAATATGAGAACTAAACTTTATTTGACAGTGAGTCCACTGGCAATTATTATATAGTGCTATAAAATAAGATGGATTTGGAGGTAGATGAAAGTCTATGTGCTTGAGGGAAATAATCTACATTATAGATACTGAATGTGAGAGAAAAATTAAAGTATTTGGGAGGTGTCCTAGAGTACAAATCTTTGACTGCAGACAGTAAGTCAGTTGATACATCTCTGCAGGTCCCAATACATGTCCTTTTCTGAGCTAAGATTCTAAGTAGGGGCATTTAGAAAGTTGTATTTGATTTGAAGAAGGGGTAGGGAAAGGTGGAACACCTCACTTGTTCTGTAACAAAAGAAAGATTTTTCTAATGCTTCTTTGTTAAATACTTCTGAGAAGCATCCTAACAGCATTTTGAGGTACCCAGCTTTAACACAGATACACTGTATGAGGGAGAAATCTTAAAACTCCTGAATCCTATTATACAGGACAACCTAGGGACATTGAGCTTGCAGCTATATAAAAATGATTGCCGCGGCGCTAGATGTCAAAGGAGCCAAGAGGTGTGAATAATAGTGTTCCTTGACATTCTGATGTCAGAGCTGTTGATTACTACTGTAGCTAGAGTCCACCTCTGGTCTTCATAAGCTACTGTGGTCAATTTTTAAGGCTGCAGATGGAGAGAAGAAAACCAAACTGATGGAGGCTGCTTGTGCAAAAACCACTAAGTCCAAATTGTACTGTGAAAGACACTTTCTGGACCCTTTGTCCACCCCATATGAACATCTCTTTGGGCACTCCTACTTTTCAAAACATGTTGACTGCAAGATAGATCATATCATCCAGCTCCTGGCACAAACAGCTTTGATGGCTAATGTAGGGAAATGATCACACCACCTTCAGAAGAGATTTGGAAAGTAAAATGAATTCCTTTAACCATCATGAGCTATAGGGAGTGTAGAGTTCAGTTTGAACACATAGAAAATGCCCACTGATGCTCAACAAAAAACCAGAAAATTGGCTTCCTGTCAAAATATGTGATCACCTGCTTAATTTTAAATACATAATTCATTAATTTCAACAGCCTACTTTGATTTAAAGGTGACACCTTGCTAAATGAGAATCAGCTTACCAGCAAAGCAGTCTGCAACTGAACTTACCTCATAGCAAAACACGAGGCAAATTACTGTAAATGATAAATCAATTTGACTCACTTCTCAGTACTTTCATGAATGAATTCTCTCTTGCAATCATATTTACCAAACCTAGTTTTCCTCGGTTTACATTCCATTTAATTTCACTTCATTACCAATAAAATGTGTGCAAATCTGTCCACTGCCAGCATGTACCAGTAAGATTTATGTGAATCTGTCCACTGCCCATGTGTGATATGTGCATCACGGAGCTGTGGGAACTGGAGCTGATTTGCTGGGTGTGAGTGGACCCTGGTGCTGAGATCTGGCAGAGCTGGACTCCAGTGCTGGAACCACTGTCTTAACCTTACATGCAGTGCCATAGCCAGTTACTCATCTTTACAAGATCTCAAAGTACCCTTCTTTGGTAAAGAGGTAAGAGTTCAGATCAAAACGTGCAGACTGTGCTTTTTTAGCTAACTCTTGTGCTAGCTTACCAAGCTCTGATGCCAGCAGATAATGTGGTTGGTGCCAAAGGTTTCTTTCCAGTAACGTGAAGGTGCACTGAAGGCAAAATGTAGCTGTCAACCACCACAGCTTTCTCCAGGCTGGGCTACAGAGGGAAACTCTACCGTAGGACGAGCCTCCCAAGCCAGCAAGATCCCTGCTGGGGCCTGGAGATGAGTCTGGCTCTGGGACCCCTGGCGGAGCTCACAGCACAAGCAGGACCCGCTCTGGTCAGGTCTCCTCTTTCTCTGCATCTCTGCTCATTCTCTGCCCTGAAAATGAAACCCAGGACCCTCAAGGTCCGGAGAAGATCTGGGGGATCTGTTAGGACAAAGTGTGCCGGGGGGGGCATGTCGCATCAGGAAATCATCTTCCCGCTGGTTTTACCCCCCCGTGGCTGTTGTGAGGATCCAGATCCGCAGTCGCCCGTCGGAACTCACTGCGGCCCTGCGCTCTGCCCACACGGGCAGGCAACGCGCACCCTGAGGCAC
>VZRW01010877.1:1193-14504 GCA_013398125.1 Aegotheles bennettii | reverse complement strand
CCGGGGCCACGAACCTCCGCCTGGAACCTGAGACCCCGCAGGAACCCGGGATCCCGCAGGAACCCGGCATCCCCAGGAACCCGGGATCCCCCAGGAACCTGAGACCCCGCAGGAACCCGGGATCCCGCAGGAACCCGAGATCCCGCAGGAACCCGAGATCCCGCAGGAACCCGGCATCCCCAGGAACCTGAGACCCCGCAGGAACCCGAGATCCCGCAGGAACCCGGCATCCCCAGGAACCTGAGACCCCGCAGGAACCCGGGGTCCGGGCAGGGTGCTGTGTGCGCCCGGCGAGCTCCCGCGGGCGCTGCTGAGGAGCTGAGCGGGGTCAGCCCCTTGGGCGGTTCCGGCAGCCTCCGCACGGGACGGGCCCGGCGGGGCGGCGAGTTCTGAGCGGGAACTCAGCGGTGCCTCTCGGCCGGTGGTGTCGGAAGGGGTGCGGGAACAGCAGCAACCGGAGCCGGTGCCTGCTGCCACGGGAAGAGGCGTGCTGGTGCCACCCACGCTGCTGTGGTGCCAGGAGCTCACCTGGCTGGAAGACAGCTGGGATACTGGTGGGAGTAAGGTGCATTTGGAGTCACGCCAGCAATGCCTGCGATACACAGTCCCAAACATTTAATATACTTTGGAACACAGACCTAAGAATTCATGTGTTAATTCAGTAGTGGCAGAATTATGGATCGGATCCAACCACCACCCGATTGCCAGGGACGGGACGGGGGTTTAGAGCAGGCTCGGCAAGAGGTTGATACCATCTAGAAGTCATGGAGTGACATTGTTCTCTCCAACACTGTGTGAACTTGCTTTGACACCTGGGATAGAACAGATCACGGCCTATTTTCAACCCATAGTAAACCAACGAGAAAAAAAAAATCAGTGAAACAAGAGCAGGCGCATTGGTGTATTGTGGAACAGAGCAGAGTAAGGTGGAACAGCAGCTCCAGGTTAAACAGTGTGGAAGGGAGGAAGGGAAATCCTTACCCCAAATACCTGTTAGGAAGGTGGTCCTGCTGCTTCACTGCCGGCCCGAATCTTAGCCCAGACAGTGTGAGCAGCTGTTCAGATTAGAAGGAGCTCTAAGGATGGAAAACACTCACAGAAAGATGACTTCTACACAAAAGAGGATGGTAGCAGAGGTACTGATGGAATGTGAAATAAGAAAATCAGCAGTGGGTTTTTCTTCCCAAGAGGGAGGGCTGGTAAGTTACATTGCCACATTTTATCACTAGTGATATATTTAGGCAAATCCAACTGGAAATGTCAAATAAGTCAGCAAAATTAGTTAAACAACAGTGCATACACCCCACTGAGCAAAAGATCAGTCTGAATTCCCAAGGAATGAGCAATATCCTTTTTTCTAACAGTTGTTTTTTGTTGTTGTTGTTTTGTTTTTTTTTCTCTGTGGACCCTTCACTTTTCTCTTGATTATACCAAAGTCACAGAAACAGTGTCACACTGTGCTAAGCAGCCAGCAACCGTTCGTTCCCTGAACAGCCATCTCTTTCACAAACAACACTGTCTCATTGCTCCTGATACAGCCAAATCGCTGACCTCAGCCTCTCCTGCTGCATCATGAGACAAGCCCAGAGCAAAGCACGATGCTAAGTACAGACAGGTAAGGGAAGCAGAGGGAGTTTCTCAGAAGAGTAAGGCAGAATAGCAAACGTGCTGTGCCCTACTTCATCACCGTTGCTCACTGTTACTCTAGAGAGGTTTTCACCAGCTTAAGGAAATTAAAGAGGACTCAAACTTCACAGTGCTTTAAGATTGGCCATAGCCCTGCAGATTTAGACTATAGAGAACAAATGAGATCCTGCTAAGTACCAAATACCAGTAAAGTCTTAGCTAAAACCTGTGACTGCCTAAAAAGTTCTCTAGGCACTTGATCTCCAAAAATGCACCAAATGAGCACAGGAGACCAGGGTTTCAAGTACCAGGCTGGTGTTACTCAGTCTACAACAGATGACAGTTCAAGACTCTTGAGACTTTGCAGAGTAGTGTAGCAGACTCACCAGAAAAAAGGTATTTTTGCTTAATTACCCCCAATGGGAAGTGGGTAATGATAGTAACCCACTATCATTAGTAATGATAAATGGAAACAAATCATGACATGTTTTATTCCAGTGGTCTGCTGGTGGGCCATACTTTTTATGGACACAAATAAGGCTGCTGCTACATGACTGTCCCATCACGTATTCTTTACTATCCAACACTTACGACTGTGGGTCCCTGTGTACTACCTTCCCACATTTTCTTGCTTCTTACCTTATGCTACATACCAAGATCCTTGTGCTTCTCACTTCACTTAATATTCCAAGCCAGGAATCCTTTCCTCCCAAAGTTCATACTGTCCACATTAATCCCAGCCCATTTTGCTCTTTCCCAAATACCCTGGCCCACTCATGCCCTGCACTTCCACCTGGAAATGCAGGTTCTAGTGTTGTCTTGGACACTGCAGACCTCGGAATCTGTGACGTGCTGCTTCACAGGGGAACAAATGAGTGCATGTCAGCTGCTCTTCAGTAATAGGAGGTGGCTAACCTTTCTGTGAAAGAGGTATAACCTCCAGTTTGCCACAACACATCACATGGGTAGATACTGTTCCACAGCTGGTTTTAAAATTCATCATAGCTGCAATTTTGTCTACCTCAGTAGGTATAAAATGTTGAAGAAATCCAATTTCTTAGCAAAACTGAAATTGTAAGAAGCAATGTCAAACACGCATACTTATGATACACTTTTCACCTTGACTGCAGCTTATCAGGACTGTCTGTAGGACTTAATCACTTCAGCATTCTCCAGCCTACTGGGAAATGGGAGAATTCACTAGCACAAACACACGGCTACAAGATCAGCTTTTTGACAGGAAAATGTTGCAATCATGTAGGCAGGATCTCTCAAAGAATTCTCCCTTCAAATAGTGGGAATCTTCTCTTTCAAAGACTGAAACATTGGTGAAAGATTGAGGAGGCTCCTGGCTTTGAGACTTGCTTCTTGTCTCCACTGTGTCCCTCAGCCCTATGGAGACAGTCACTAAACCTGCATCAGCTTTTCAGTTCCTGTAGTCTGTAAATCAGCCAGAACCTCCCTTGACCCTGGTGGGAGGTTCACATGATTAAAGCCAGCAGAAGAGAGACAGGAATGAAAAATTACATACAAGAGCCTTTCTTTTCTTTTTCTTTCCTTCATTTTTTTTTTAAGAAAAAATATTTCTAGCAATAACAAATATTTTCTGCTCTAAAGGGGAAACTTTGAATATGAAATATCTGTTACACACATATATCATCTTATTTATTAACAGGTTTCACACAAGTAACTTGCTCAAATCACTTTGAAAACATTTCCTTTAATATAGGAACACAGGAGATAGATTAAAAGCATGCAAGTCTCCTGCTGAGTGCCAGAGGCTCTGAACACTGAACTCAGCACTTTGTAAAATTATCTCCCTTCAAAAGAATTTTCTACTGTACTGATTGAAAAGGAAAAGAGAGACAGAAGCCAAATAATGCTAGAGAGAATTCAAGTCAATTCCATTACACGTCCATATTTATCCTGCATCCTGCTCACATCACCCTCCACTCATCAAACAAATTCAGGTTTCAAACACAGCCAGCCACACCTGGCTGTGAGCTGGACACCAGCAGCGCATCAGCTATGGAAAATGCTAGAGCATCGTGGAAACAGGCCACTACAGGGCAACAGTCCCCAACGGAATAGTTGTGGAAGTCACTGCCTCGTCATTAGTTGGCCCACACCAGCTTGTCATGGCCAGTAGTGGTGCAGCGAGGGCAGCAGTAGGGAAGATGAAGGCATCTCTGGCTTCAGGGCACAAAGCTGACTCTCTGTGCCCTGGGCTGGGGCTACCAGCTCAACATGCCCCAACTCAGGCAAGTCCACCACTGAAAAGCTGGCTTTCAAAGGCACAAGCGAGACTCAGAAGTCCAGAGCCAGTGCATTTTCAAACTTGCCTGGTCTATTTCTGCACCCTCGTTCTCTCTCTGTAAAACAGAAGTGCAGCTGCTCTCCTCCCCCAGCATACCTTTAACTAGTCCCACTCCTAAAGGCTATATAACTCTAACAACATGCCTATACAGCAACCACTCTGACAGGATCCCTGGTCCTGGCTGCGACCTTTCTAGAGGTCTATTTACCCAAAGGCCTCCAACTCACCATTTGGGAACCACAGTTAGCCCTGTGAATAAAGAAAACTATATATAATAGAAAGTTTGGGGAAATTATGAATTCTGCACTCAGGTTTCATTTCAACCCTTGGATTAAAAGTTTTCATACAAATCCACTCTCATTAAAGATGGTGAGAGCTTTGTGGATATCTAAACATTTCTATCGCAGTGATGATTGTTTTATACCAAGGCACCAAGCTGCAGGTAGGCTCCACTCCTCAAGATTTAGTCCTGTGTATTTTAAGAACCTCACTGCCAAACATCCCAATACAGGATTTCAGCATCCCTTCAACTTTTAGCCAAAAGGCTTCAGATCTCTAACTTGGGCTGCAGTATGAGTAAGCATGTATTCTAATAAGGGAAAGATGAGACATGAACTTCTCCTAGGCTATGAAGATTGGTGGATTGTGCTATATAGCTCCGAGCATCTCCAGCTTCCCTTGAAGCCTGTGGCAGCAACCCAAGATATCTTTGGATCAAGCCTTCACTCACTCAGAAGGTAATTCTCCTGGGATTTTCAACAAGATCTATTTTTCGCTCCCGAAACTGCTTCTGTGTTACTAATGTTTCTGCCAAATATGTGAGGCTTCCCTTTCTGTCCTCTTTTTAAAAAAAAAAAACCAACCCAAACCACAGTGATGGCTTCAGTTTCCCTTTTTTTTTTATTGATTGGTTTGCTTTATTATTTTTATACAGCACCTTTCATAGTCCACAGTAGGAGCTAGATCACACATAGGAGCAGCCAAGCAGCATGTTAGGAGACTGGATACCCAAAGCACAGAGCTGTAAGCAGCAAGCAACTTGACAAGTCTGAGGCTGTGTCTGTGAGTAGTACTTTGAATACTGACAAGTTCCTTAGGAAAAACAGATCTCAAGCTGTCAAGAGTGCTAAAACTCTAGGATGGAGAAAAGTCACTTAACCTTTCATGCTCAAAGGTTGTCTTTCCTTCCTTGTATCCAGTGTGCTAAGAAACATTGCCAAAACCAATGACTGATGCTGGTACAAGCAGGATAGAAATGAAAGAGGAATAAAAGACTGAAAAGAATAGAGGACTTGTCATAACAATGTGGGATTTAAAATCTGTTGTTAAATTTTTTTTCAGTCCAAAGAGTACCAGTTTACACAGTGCCTTCTACTTAAAAACAAGTAACTAACAAAGTTTTAGAATTAAAAGTGTGCTTTATCATGATAAATAAAATCAAATTTCCTTGCTAAAACAAAGAACATAGGATTCAAAGCTTGCCATGAATTACAACAAGAAGAAACTGTAGGTAATGCAGCTTCAAAAAGGTATCTGGACCTGATCTTAAGCTGACGTAAGTCATCATAGCTTTAAGAAGTTAATTGATTTTAAGCTACTAACAGTCTGATTTATGATGAATATTTCTAGTAGAAGTAACAGACGCATTTGCTTTCTGCATGTAAAATACATCCAAATTAACTTTATTATTATATGTACTAATTAGTGATAGATAAGTCTCAAGCCCTTAGTAGATGTAAAATATATATGATCCATTACAACAGCAGACTTTTCAGTTGGTAAATATTAAAACTTAAAAATTATGACTCTTCAGTCATTAACAGTCAGTCAACAGGAAACACTGTTGTGGCTGTAAATGTGGCCTGCTGGTGTTATTTTTCCCCACTGAATAGGCAGCTTTTGACAACTGACTTTACAAGCACACAGTACAAATGCATGCAAGGCATCCAGAGTAATGAGCTGCCAGCAGAATCTACACCCACCTCAGAAGGCCCAGGAGACTCCCTGAGAATTGTGTATAAAGTAAAGGATAAGACTGGAGGCTCTTTACAATAAGAAGAGAATCACAATGCAGCAGCCCACTGCAGCACAAGGAGCTGGTGGTGGATGGAGCATCATTCTTTCCTGAGTGACAAGTAAATGAGGCAGATACAATCTCACTTTTAATACAGCTGTCAATTTGTAAGCTAACCTGAAAAATTTCTTGTGCAAAATGCACAGCATTACACAGAGGGCAGGCACATTAATAATCAGTCTTTTCACTTGTTGCATGTAGTACCTGAATGGTTTTGTGAGGATTTAGGCCTTCTAAAAACGTGGTTGCTACTACACATGTGCAGGCTCTAGATACTGTCCCCATTTCTGCCAGGATCATTCACTAAATTTTACAGTGCTGTGCCAATTCTTGTTTTTCTCAATGTTGCTGTCACTTCCTTTAAAACAAAACTCTAAAAACTGCTAGATCTGACTGATTTTCTTGACATCCCCTGGTTTTTTCCTTTCTTACTTTCCTTGCACTGCACTTGCTGTGCACTGCTTTCATTACAATTTAATACTTACGGCTTACAGCTAGGGATCACACTATCTTACTAAGCTGAGGAAAAAGATAAATGTTTATATATATATATATATACATACACACATATATATAGCAATGTAACAAGTACTAAACAATTCAGTTGTCTCCTATGATGTTATCTTTCAGGCCTATGTTGGGCCATCCTGAGGGAAACTGAGCATTTCCTAAGATCACATTTTCTTCCTGGGACTCTCAGGAAAGTCATGTTTCAAAGAATAACACATCCTATTTCCCTGCTGCATGCACCCAACTCCAGGGCTTTTTCCACATTACTTTAACCTAGGTTCCTGTCTCACATTGAATATTACTGCTCAAATTTTTCCACCAGCTTAAGTTGCATCTCATTTTATTTTCTGTCCATGGAACCTATTCAGGACACATCTGCTCAAGGGAAAGAACAGCATCATTGAAATTATCTGGCTTTCTAAAGAGACTTTTGGCCTCTGGACCTAATCCAGCTGCCAGCATTATTGTCAGAATGGGGTCAGGGGCCACATGAATATACACAGTCTATATCCAGCTTCATATTTTCTTTAAGTCCTTTTGCACTATCTTTTGTTGAAATAATTTGTAAAGCATCCTTATTTATTCATCTATGGATTTTATTTACCCACTTGAACTACTCTCAAAGGCTTGGTTCGAGTTAGGCTAGTATTATGATGATCTACCAAGAATACAAAAGAAAAATGTTTAGAAATGGGTCAAAGATACAAATGTCTTGAGGTAATAATACAAAAGGTCAGAAGCAAGGCTTTGGGAATGTTTTCCACGGAGTTAGAAAGATCACAACTGGACAGAATGAGGCTGGAAAATGTTTGTAGGGTGGTAAAATAAGAATACACACTTCACAGTCACAGACAGGAATGTACATCACTAACTGTTCTCCAGCTCAAATAATCTATAATTAAATTCAAACCCTCTCTTTGTACCTGCAAGAATTGCCTTACAGAAATGTAGTGCATACAGTATACCTGTGAGCACATGTGAGTTGGACATGCTTGCCAAAATGCAATGCCAAGGTTGATCTGGGGCCTCTTTCTTCACAGCAGTTATGTTTAGGACCCACATTAATCATGGCCAGCATGAAAACAGATGTTTGCTTCATGCCTGACTAACATTTCCAACTATCAGCACTTTAGAGCCAGCTCCCAGCAAAACCTGTCAAGAGTTTTGTCATCGATCCCAGCAGACAGAGAGCAGCTCCTCTACCTGGCCTGTGCAGAAGAAACAGAACTTTTCACTACTCACCACCCCCATTAAGGCCAGAAAGTTCAAGTTCCTTCCAGACATATAAAACTGACCTGCAAAAGAGGTCATCTTAGTGCCTACACAGGAAACTCCGTACCGTCCTGTTACGGAGGCCACAGTTCTTACTCACTCAGAAAGAAGAGAAGGTATATTCTGATGGATATCCATGAGTTAGTAGGGGAAAAAAAATCAGCAAGAGTATTTTGGCCCTCAGGTAGTTAAAAGCCTTCATGATAAATCTTAATAAGATAATGAATGACGTAATGTATCTGTTTTGAGCTTACTGGTCAAAACTGAAGAAACAATCACTGTGAGAGCCTCAGACATTTTCTCAAGGGATAAGAGAACTTTTTAATGTAAAAGTAAAGAAGCTACAAGTGCTAAATAATTAAAAGTATCATATTTGCACTGAGGATGTCTGCTGAGGAAAGGAATTTTGTTATACCTAATTCTCGATTTCTTTTTGGATCAATGAAGACTGAGTATTCTGGTAAGACTAAGCTATTAGAGTAGTACTAAACCATTTGCAAATACATTTAACATTTTTTGGAGAAGGAAGGTTATAGTCATCCTTTGAGTCTGATCTTTCTCATATTTTCCCCCAAAGCATAGTAATGCATTTCTGTTAGAATCAAAGCTTTACATATCTATTATGTACATTATAAGGAAAAAAGTTATCTGGTCTGTTCAATTATTTTTGTTCTTTATTTATGCTAAATAGTATTCAGTAAGACAATAAAATCTGAAACATAAGGTGTAAAGGGGGAGGGATTTTTTTGCATCCTAAGAGTTGTAGGCACGTAACCAACAAACAAAAACAAGTTGTTAAAGACTTGGTTCAAAGCTGAGAAGTTGGAAATTGGTATTCTTGGTACTGATCTTTGCTGCGCCCCTAACCTGCTGCATGACATTGGCTAAGCCTTCAAGGCAGGGATAGTCCCTTCCCATGCATTGACATTACATCTAGCACATCAAGACTTCCAGGCTGTACTGTAACATAAATGTACGTCATCATAATTTTCTTTAATGTTAGTCTATAGACGTACCTGCATTTTCAAAGCAACTGCAGGGGGATTTACCCATGCAGCCCCCACTGATTTCACTGGAAGACAGTTTCCTCCTGACATACCTGTTTGTAGTTTGGGTGTGTGCACATTAAAAAAGAAGTTGGATGAAGTAGTCAAAGCAGTATAACCCAGCATTGGCAGCTTTATTATTCAAACAGATCATACCACAGTGTTCCCAAATGGATCACACAAGCATGTGGGTTATCACCAGCAACGTGAAGCAAAGAATTACTCCAGACTGTATGTATCAGCTGTCGCAGTTGCATAGGGGGCGTTCAGAACCAAGAGAGTACACATCGGATGCAAGAAACGGAAGGAACTGGATCAAGAGTTCACAGAGCCTATAGCTTACACAAGAGTTCATTATTCTTCTTACAAGTAATTTTTATCAGTCAGTTCTTTCAGCGGCTTCAACAGAAAATCTGCAAGTAAGACGCTTTCTCTCATGTCTAAAGCTGCTCAGATACAAACTGAACAACCTTCTTTCAAATGAAGGTCTAGATCTACAAACTGTTTTGACTAAATTCTGAATACTTCTGCTAATGGAGAGGTAGTTTTTCAAGTGCCTCTTTCTGTGCATGCTAACTAGGGATGATTTGGTTATTCACAACACAATTTGGTTATTCAGCTTTATACTTTCAGGAAAAACTAGATACAAAAGAAAGAAGCATGCATGAGAGAGTGACCTGTAAGCTCCAGCAGCCCCTTTCACTGTTCATGTATCTGTAAAGGTAAGCAAGTGTTGCAGAAGTCCATAATATTAACAGTCATATTATGTCCTAGAACTTCATCAGTGCTTGTTGAGGCAAAATATTAGAAACCAAGAGGTATAAGGGACCAACCGCACAAACCTCACACAATAAGATTAACAGGAACACCGGAAGAGAAGCTGGGAAGGCAGCGTTGGTGTTCAGCATCACAACAAAGAACAACTTCTCCAGACAGTGATGGCTCAATAGATTACCAGTTGCAGCCTGCCTTTACTCATCTCACTTAGACTGTATTCTTTTGAACTGTAACCTCAGGAAAAATAAGTAAATTGTCCCGAGAGTGATCTAAAAAGTGAAAGCAACTTCTTGTGGAAAAAAAGAAAAATACACTGAATCTGAATCCCTACCTTTTTTTCCCATTTAAATTAATTTGAAATAAATTAATTCTGTGTCTCAAATACAATTTTCTAAGGCTTCCTCCACTTCCCTGCTAATATGAACTATGGAGGTAGGAAATAAAATTTTATTTTTGTTGTTTTAGAGTCAAAGTACTCGAGATAAAGTCTTGCATCATTTCATTTATTAAAAATATCAGGGCTACAATTATATTCTGGTAGCTCAGCTGAAAAAAAAAAGAAAAAGCAGCAGACATTTCATATCAAACCCTATAATAGGAAATGCTGTTCATACCACAAAAGACCTGGTAAATTACTTGCATACCTCAACAAAAAGGAAAGAAGAGAAAGAACTTCATGTGACATGCCAAAATACAGCTGATTTCCCATCATTTGGCCTTGTAATTCTTCTGCAGCGTGTAAAAATAAACGATTCTATACTCGGGCTTGCACTTTTTAATACAGTTTAAATGTTAAGCTCATAAATCTCCTTTTGGAGGTTAGGCAGTTGTTAAGAGTATCATCAACTTTGAATTTTTGCAATTAATAAAACAAATCAAAGAAATACATGCCACACAGTGATGTTCTGGATAGCATTCTGTCAAGGAAGGCTGTCGAGGTCTGCTGACTGCTCTGCATTGATACAGCAGTATAAAACCAGCCTCTGGATTACGGAAGATCATATTTATTATATTTTAAGCTTTAAACTGTGCAACATGCATGTTTCAGAAATTACAGAAGACCTCATATATCACTGCTCTATGGGGAAGGGAGTGAAGCAGCTGCCCTTCCCTCCAGTTCAGTATATGACACAGCCTCTCTGCATGTCACTGTTGAGGCTTTCAGGTTTGCAGGCATAGTCAACTGAAGGAGGAGACTTGACTTCACCAGACAGGAGATGCCTGAAGTAGCCCGTATGCCACTGCCTCCTATTGCCTCACCAGAGATGTAGAATATATTGTCTGCTGAGTCTGCACTTTCATTTTATCATCGTCTGTAGTTGTTGAACTAATGCATATTTCCTCATCTCCCTTTCTCATAGAATAATCAGAAGGAGAGAAGGAGGGGAAGGAGGCAGAGCACTAGACAATCAAGTTCAGTAACTAATGGCACTAGAGTGAAGGAACCCGAGTTACTTTGTGCCACTGCTGCTGCCTTGCTATATAACCTAGGCGAAGCACTTGACTCCTTTATGCTATAGCATTCTTATCTGTAAAAATGAGATCATAATACTATCTTCCTCTGTACGATGTTTTAAGATTGTAAGAGGAAAGGCAAAGGGTAGTCTGCATTCAGCAGCCTTTTGTGATTCAGCTTGGCGGGGCCCGAACTTTGCTTCAGATAGGTGCTATGTGCTTAAACTCTCAAACTTTGAAAGCTTCGGTGGCATTTTCCTGAGTCTGCAGACAGCCTGAAATAAAATTCCTGAGGCTAAACTTGAGCTCTAACATTTCTAATGCCAGCTTTTTAACCACAGATTAGATACATACTCATCTGATAGGTTTAACCTACCAAAAGTCAAGTGTTTGTCTCCTTAACATTAATCTTACTGCCTCCAACCAAGCTGCCACCATCTTCGTTCTCTCTCTGGCAATGCTGCCTTTGGGGGCTTTGCTGGGCAGGCAGAGTCACTTCTCCACAGATAGAGATGTGGTCAAGGAAAGATGGAACAATCACCTTCCAATTTCGTTGCATAAAGCCAGGCCTGGATGCTGGATAGATACAGGCAGTCAGACAAGTTGGAGCAGCTTGACCTGTGGGGAGCGTAAGACGTCTCTTCACATCACACCCTGCTCTTCCTGGATAGTTCTTTGCCAGACCAAAGTAGGTACAGACATTCTCATAGAAATACATGTAAAACAAGATCAAAACTAAACAGCAAAGGCAAGGAGCCACCAGTAAAGGAGTCAGACAGTTCCTTACTGCCTTGTTAACCCTTTTGCTGCACCCGATTCTACAGAAGACAGCAAGGAATGATCTCTCTTTCCAAGCTTCTGCCAGCCTTATGAGAGCAACAAGGTTTTTCTTTTCCTACTCTCCTGGAGTTTTTTTACCTTGGGCCTTTCAGAGGCAATGCTGAATTGTACATCCCATTCATGTTCATTCTGGGGCAGTGTGAGCGGTTTGGTTTGTCCCAGAGTCCATATGACCTCCTTTGTCGAGGCCATTTTGTTCTCTTACAGGACTGCCATTGCTAAGTCCACCTTCCTCTGCCCTGGGGTGAATGATGCTTTCAGGCATAATTGACACACCGAACAAAAAGACTTCGAACCTCACGAACAACCTTCCATCAGCAAACACTTCCCTCTATACAAAGAAAGCTTAGACACTGAGCACTTCTAACACATCACGAGAAGAAAATGCCCCTGAAATTAGGACATGAATACGTAACTTTAATGCAAGGTGGCTGGGGTCAGGAAGGAAACTCAGCCTGTTACCAGCACCCCTGTCTTGCACACCCTCATTGCAACACGCAGCAGGCACCTCGGTTTGGAATCATTTAACCTGCAGTAATAGAGGAAAGGGACGTTAGCAGCAGGCACATGATCTGTGTGATCTTCAGCTCCGGGAATGCTGGCATTTGGTGGTCCCTCATCCCACTTCCTCACGGGACAGAAGGCTGCAGGATGGAAACCACCATTGCAATTAGCTGCCTCCCGCAGCCAGAGCAGAGGCACGCTGTCTCGCCCAGGACTACTTCTTGCAGGTAAATACAGGACAAGCTGGCACAGCAGCTGCCTACACTGAGCCTCTGCACTTCAGGGGAAAGAAGGATGTTAGGCTGCAGGATTGTTAACTCACTGTTTTGTGTGGCCCCACTTCGCTGTTTCCAACAGCAGAATTAGGGTACAGCACCACAACTCTGTTCTGTTTCACTGACTGCAGCACAAACCTTACTCGTGCAGAAAGCCTCTTCGCACAGCACACCGACCTCTCTAAAAGCCCCGGGAGGTACAGAGCAGCCTTCAGGGTTTAGAGAGGTTACTCCCCCCTGCCCATTATAATACTTTCTAGCCACGCAGAAAAGCAGAGGTCCGTGAACCCCCGCAGTGCCATCACGCCATGGCACTCACTGCACAACCCTGTGCTTCATCACCAGTTCTGACATCTCCTCATTTCAATCTGCACTCGGAGACGGATCCTGTTCCCATCAAAGCACCCAGCAAGCTCCCATTAAAATCTCGCCCAGCTAGTATTTTAATAACTCAGACATTCCCTTCCTTTGCATATTTCATCTGCGAAGTGCTTTACAAACATGACTTTCCTAATTACAGGCGGATGATTTACTAAAACTGGAAATTCCTCACTAGCTCTGGCTTTGAAGCTCCGGGATTCGCTCCTGTCCCTCGGCACTTGGGAAGGTCCCCGA
>VZRW01010874.1:0-12685 GCA_013398125.1 Aegotheles bennettii | reverse complement strand
TGATCCCTCAGATTTATACCAAGTATGATGTGTATCGGATGGAATATTTTGTTTGGTCAATTTTGGGTCACCTGTCCAGTCCACTCCTCCCTGTAGGAGGGTCGCAGGTGTGACCCCTTTTCCTCCCTTTTGTTTCCAGAGTATAAGATGTTTAGCAGCACCAAGCAGTGGTCTTGGTTCTGCATACCATTCTCCAGCAGTAACTATAAACGTGGAGCATTATCAGTCCTAGAGGCAGACACTGACTGAAAAACATGCTGTTAATTTCAGCAAGTTTACTTAGAAGAGACTTCACTGAAAAGTAAAATTACTAAAAAGAAAATTGGTTTTGTCCTGGCTCAAACCAGGACAATATGACTATATTAATTTATCTTCCTGTTAGGCTTATGCTCATGTTAGGCCCAGTTCATGTTTTGAGATGTCTTTTATAAATTCTTATTTTACAATATGACTAACTTCAATAAAACACTAGAACCCACATGTGAATCTGTCATCTTCCTTCAATACATTTCACAAGTGAATACAACAGGACGAAATAACTAAAAATAGTTTGCTGTTTTAACTTCAATTTTTGTTGTAATGATTTTTATATAAAGTCCTTTATAGTGCATCATCTGAAGTTTCATAGATACAATAAGAAAAAACACAAAAGGTCTTTACTATAGATTTACTTACCTAACTGCTCACCATCTTTACTCATAACATTTTCTGGGAAAAGTTCAAAGAAAGGGATGGGAATAGACAAAAGGCCAATTTTTTATTAAAGCAAACCCCTTTGACACTTTTGCAATGTATATTAAATGCATTCTTAGACTTCTTGACACTTCTAGCTAACTACTGAGAGGATTCAGGGAAACTGAAGTACCTGTTAATTTTTCATACATGTGTGTATAAGGTACAGTAACACAGATTATGAAGTATTAGGCTTGAATCAGGCAATAAGACTCACTTGAGAGGGTGTACTTGTTAACTCCATCTTTTCTTGGGATTTTTCCTTTGCTATTCGTGCAGCTTCTTTGAATTCCTGAAATTTTTCTGCAAACTGCAGGTACATATGTTTAAAAAAAAAAAAAGAGAGAGTAGGTGTGAAGTAGCTATATTACATGCAGAATAGAATGCTGTACTTAACATTTTACAAAGTCAAATTCTGTCAGTAGAATTTTTAATTTTTCTCCTTATTAGAAACTCATTTAAGAGAGTTACACAATGACATAGCTTTCAGAAATAATGTACTCTGTTTATATGACAGGAAAATTATGATGCAACAAAGTTTAATTTGTTGCTGATAGTGTTAAAAAACCCACCTCATATAGGCCTAATAATAGTGATAAGCTGCCTTCAGATTCAGGTTTTATTGTCTTCCTGACAACAAATGATTTGGTTCTGAAGCCTGCTATGGTCACTATTAGCTTAGGGCCTTCAATGGGATCCATTCTTTCATGACTGAAACAATATTAATTTTTTCCCAAGTGTTAACAGCATTTATAATTTCAGTAGCTAATTAATAAATCAGCAGTAAGGATATTGAGTTAGGTTCATTTCTTGATTTTTTTATTGAAATCAATCAAGTTAAAGAACAAATGAACTAAACACTCATATACACATATAACACTAAATTCAAGAATTCCACATTGAACTGCCATGTGAAACTTGATTTTTCTGCTACACGTACCTCTTCTAGAAAATAGCTAAAGCAGCAATTTAGAAATACATGAACCCTTAAACTTGATAGATCAAATAAATTTATTAAGAATAGGGCCTAGATTCTCTGGCTAGAGAAAAATTTGGCTTCAGAGATCTCAGGTTGACACTACACTAATTAATATAGTAGCCAAGCATTCGTTTTTGCTTGCTACTGCTTTTATACAGAATATGATCTTATTATGATCAGCTTAAGACTGAAATAATTCTGCAAAAACATTAGAAACTTCACCAACAGCTTCTAAATCTCTCCAGCAGCAGCATAAAAAGAAATTGTTTTGCACTGCATGTATTTAAAAGGGATGAAGGCTACCTTTGTGTGACACAATCTCCTCAACTATTTTCAATCAGAACTTCACTTGTTATCCAAGATAAAAAAACCCCCAAACTTAGTCTTCAAATTACTTTTCCTGGTAGGCTATTACTATTTGAGGAAATACCATTTCTCTCCACTGGTATCCTATATTTCAGCTGTCAGGTTATTCAAAAGCATACTTTTCCTAAGTATAGGAGACAAAATATACCATCCTGAAACTCTAATTCAGCATCAAAAAAAGTCTCAGAACAGATAATAAAATTGGCAACAGATCACCATAACTGGATGATACTCATTTAAGAGTTGTAGATAGACCTCAAAATCTGATGGAAAACCTATTATTTAAATCAACTTTAGGACCAGAGGATTGGTAAGTGAGAAAACATGATGCTGAGATTTAGAATGGCAAAGACATAGAAGGCAGTAAACATGATCTTCTGTATCACAGTGATAAAAACCGTAATATATATATATATAATGAATAGACAGATAAATAGATAACATTCTAAGAAAAAGTCAACAAGGCTAATTTAGAGAAAATTTTCACAAATTTACTAGAATTCCTTGAGGAAGTCAGGTGATACATAATAGCAATCTCTTGATAACATCCCTAAATAACAAAGATGAGATCTCATGGTATGAAAGGAAGAGTTCTCTGGAGGATTAATTATTTAAGGAAAAGATGGAAAAATTGTGGAGGGAGACTACAAAAGGATTTCACAAGTACCTGTGATGGTCCTTTTGGAATTTAGCATACTCTGAAGTTATTTGAAATAAATAAAGCCAACTAATTCAAAGGGATTAAACAAACAGCAATCCTGAGAAGGAATATTTCTTCCCATACAGCAAGATACTACCAAAAGCACAGATTTATATTTTGGTTGAGAAATTAGCCTCAGTTTTCTCTGAATATCATGGGACATTCTGTTCCTCCTACTACAGCAGCAAGAGGGACTGTGCTAGGAAATCCTGATCCTGTGAAAGGAATATTCTTCAACATTGAAATCATCTTTTAGGTATTACTGACTTCTGCCTAACTCCTGATGAAACAATCTTGAGGTGAATTTGTGGTCTGACATATTGAGAAAAGGTCTAATAAAGATAAAAAAATGTTTAATTAATTTTCTTCTATACTGTTTGCATGTGAAGTTGATTAGAGTGCCTTTATTTTTATACCAGATAGTCTCACTCCACTAATTTTCAGTCACAATAATAATCCAGAAAGTGGTAATCGCTGTTTCACTCTACCCTAGTAATCAGTTCAGGAGGACAAAGGCACATGAACCAAAAAGGAATAGTACAAAAGTCAACCACTTGATATATGCTTTGAAAATAATTTGCTTGTTTAGAGTGACATAGCTAAGTAGACAATGATCTGAGAATAACCAGTTTATTAGAAGACATGACTTTTATCATCTCTGCTCTGATTATTTGCTTAATTAACCTGTTGATATCAGTCACAGACGACTAAGTTTCTTGTGGTTGTAGGTTGTATTTTGCTCCCTGGAACTTGAAATGTTTCACTGAAGCCCAGAGACACTACTGCAAAACAAATTACATACAACAGGGCTGTTCACTTAGGGACTTTGATAAACCAAGTACAGAAAAGAAGTTCCAGAATCAATTTTTAAGGCAACTCCCAGAAGCAACTTGCTTCTGAACAAATCAATTAACACAGTTTATTTGTTAGCACTATTACTAATATCCAGTAGTACCTTGAGCCCTAAATTAGATTTCATGTCCTGAAGATTCATCACCATAAGCTTCTGAAAAGGTCTGTGACTTGGCATTTTTCTCAACAGATCTGTGTATTCTTCATAAATCACAGCTAATCAAACATGTACTTAAGACAATATCTATTGTAGCTTTTCAGATTATTTTTTCAATAGCAATATAAAGTTTTAAGCCAAGGGCATACGAAAACTCTTAGACATCAGTTTGAGGACAGCAAAAGAATGGAATTGAAATGATTGTAATTAAGAAGGAAGGAAGTATCACGGGAAGACCAAGGAAAGAGTGAAGGAAAGGACAGATGAAAAAAATAAAAAAAAACTGGCAAGGACAACCCAGTGTTGAAAGGCAGGCAAACACAGGCCATGCATGACTACAGCATGACACTTTGCCTCCAAAGAAGCATACCGTGATTAAGGAAAACAAGCTAGCATAAGAAATAGGTAAACTAAATTAGTTTGAAAAAGAAAATCCTTTGAAATTTTAACAAAATATATTACCATATTGGTAAGCAAGTGCCTCCAGGACATACATAATTTAAATAAATTACAAATTTTGTAAGTTCACTGAAGCAATGACACGTGCACGAATGCACGTGCATATACTTAATATTAATATAATTCAAAATTTCCTGGGTTTATGTTGCTTCACAGAAATGAAAGCTATCGAATTATGAAAGGAGGAAATCTTACAAGCGTATCACACAGTCAAAATAAAGCAGATGTACTGGTTCTCTTTTTAATGGCTTTCTGACAGGCCCATGCTTATCCTTGGATAGTGACAATTGCTTTCTCAAAAGGGCCAGTATGATTTTTTTGTTTATTTAGTTTTTTTTAATAACAAGCCAATGATTATTTGTGCTGGTTTAGCAAACGGCCAGGGCAAGCCACAAACCAGACAGAGTTTGTTTCTATCACACACACACACCCCGGGAAATAGAAGGGGAGCAAGGAAGAAAAGGCTCAGCGGTTGGAAATTATAACAAAATTTAATGGCACAGGGAGAAAGAGTAACAGGTGGGGAAAAANGATACAGTCAGAATGCTGCGGACCACGTGGCGAGCTGGTAACAAAACTGGGCCTTCTTTGTGCTGGCTCCACGTGGCGACCGGCAGGGAGTGCGGGAGCGAGGCAGAGAGCGGAAGAGAGAAGAGCCGAAGAGCCAAAGAGACGAAGAGCCGGAGAGGAAGAGAAGTCCCCTGTCCTCCTGGCTTTTATAGAGTTTAGCAGGAAATGGGTGGAATACTGATACCTGATATCTGATACCTGACACCCCAGACCCCTTTTCACAACAGGGTCCTAAACTCCACCCCTTATTCATTGAGTCCTGGCAGCAAAAGCCAGTAAGAATTTTGCCTGCCCCTTTCAAACTATAACATTATTCCTTACTCAAACATGTATTATACATTCCTTTTTATTGCATTTGGGTTTCCAGATCTCTTATATACTTAAAAGATGAAAATTCTCTGCTTAATGTAAAAACATGATTTTAAACTGAAAATGGAATTCCTCATCTGGAGAAAAACAACATTGGCTTTTACCGGTTCCTGGACCCATCTACCAGAGTAGTACCAATAACAATAGGGATTGTAGAAAGGGTGCTCACAGGAACCATACCATCACTTTCAGAAAAAGGAGTTATTGCTCTCCTTGGATTAAGGTGGACTTTCCTCCTGCACAAGTAGACCAGGAAAAACCTCATAGGGCATTGAGTTTCTTTAGTAAAAATTCAACTTTTGTATTCCAACAAGAAAATGTAGTTTTCCTTTACATTGAATATTTTTCCCGCTAGCTTTACTTTAAGCCTGCACATCATAGAATTGTTTTAGTTGGAAAAGACCCTTAAGATCATCAAGTCCAACTGTTAGCCTAGCACTGCCAAGTCCACCACTAAACCATGTCCCTAAGCACCACACCTACATGTCTTTTAAATACCTCCAGGGATAGTGACTCAACCACTTCCTTGGGCAGCCTGTTCCAGTGCCTAACAACCCATTCAGTAAAGAAATTTTTCCTAATATCCATCTAAACCTCCTGTAGTGCAACTTGAGGCTATTTCCTCTCAACCTATCACTTGTTCCTTGGGAGAAGAGACTGACGCCTCGCTACAACTTCCTTTCAGGTAGTTGTAGAGAGCAATAAGGGCTCCCCTGAGCATCCTTTTCTCCAGATTAAACAACCCCAGTTCCCTCAGCTGCTCCTCATAAGACTTATGCTCTAGATCCTTCACCAGCTTCGTTGCCCTTCTTTGGACTCACTCCAGCAACTCAATATCTCTCTTGTAATGAGGGGCCCAAAACTGAACATGGGATTCAAGGTGCGGCCTCATCAGTGTACAGAGGGACAATCACTTCCCTAGTCCTGCTGGCTATACTATTTCTGATACAAGCCAGGATGCTGTTGGCCTTCAACTGGCTATCGACCCATACCCCCAGGTCCTTTTCCACCAGGCAGCTTTCCAGTTACTCTTCCCCAAGCCTGTAGCGTTGCATGGGGTTGTTGTGACCCAAGTGCAGGACCCAGTACTTAGCCTTTAACATATTGAAATATCTGTAATTTGATGCACTATACAGCAGAAAAGTGAATGTGGCTTAAAAGACAAAAACGCATCTGAAGACTACCAACAATTTTTTCTAGGAGATCTAAACACAGAAGAAACACTACATAGTCTGCTCCTTTAAATTCTATCATGTAAAACTGTAATAGAAGAACAACTTTAAAGAAGAGAAACCTAACAAAACCTAAGTGAATACCTAGAAAGCATTAACAGCATACACTGTGATAGCTTAAATGTCCCTTCTTTCCTCAATCAGTTAAAAGAAAATCCATATGCAACAAAGTGTTATAACTATTGTCTTGTCTTTTTACATTATAAGGATGGATACAGAACATTTTTTGTAAACTATTTTTAAATAACAACAGTAGTGAGCACTGAGTCAATATACAACTAGCAGGAATCAAATACTTTTAAGCTGCTTGACTGGCCAAATAGTTGTCATTGATCATACTTACTTTTGAAAGGTGATGTTCAGATGAAAAACCCAAGCCATAGACTGTATTTGCTCTGCTGTCTGCCCATTGGCCAAACTTCTGGGATGTTTTAGTAAATGTCATGTTGGGGGTGATAGTGCTATTTATTATTGCCTGAAAAAAAGTAATAGTTGTAAAAAAGGGGTTCTGTGGTTTTGATTTTTTAAAAAAGACTACTCAATAATTGAAAATGCCAGTATTATAGACAAGTATCTGTGTACACTGAATGAGACCAACTTGCAACTAGGGAACAGTTTTCTTTAATTCAAAACTTCCCAGAAAACAGCATACACTATGAGGAGAACAGTTCAGGAAGAATCTTTCTTACATGCCAGTTATTGTGCTCCAAAGGTTATTGTCAGTATGAGTTCTACTGTCTCACACTACAGAGTTGGAAATCTTTTGAACATCAGTGTGCATGTGCTTTGTTCTGCTCCCATGAAATCATAACCCCTGGCTTACCCCCAGCAGTGCAAAGCCAGTGATTACTGTAGAATCCTAGAGTAGCAACAAAATTCACAGGGTCCAAACCAACTTCTCTGTTGGAGATAAAGAAATCTTAATTTTATTTGAGTAGCAGGAACTGGACTGATGCATAGAGAATAACAATATCTTCTCAGGATGGTGACAGTGAGAAACGGCAACATCAGAGAGACAAAGTACTGCTCTCCCAAGCCCAAGGTCTTCTAGAAGTCAAATCAAGCCTATACTACTTGTGTGAGATGACCTTCTGGATGGATATTAAAGTGATTAGTTATGGAGTTTACTTAGCATCCTTTGCTTCTGCTGAGATTTGGGTAGCACTGGAGCACAGCTACCATCAACATCAAATTTTCTCTGAATTCTACAGTGCAAGCCTGAAAAATTTACAGCTGAGGGGCCAGCTAAGCCCACAAACAACTTCCATGTGCATATGCTGATTCTCAGATGAAGCGGGGGAGAGGAGTACCGCAAGAAACTTCAGAACAACACATTGTATTGCAACACATAGAAAGGCAAGCAAAGATACTTCAGCATAGATTAATTTAACAAAATGAGCATCTTCTGCAGTGGCTTTGGCAGCTCCACTATGCTTGCATTAAATTGGAAGAGCAAATTTGGATGTAGGTGAGAATATCAAACAGGTAGTTCTCTCTGATAGCCAAAACTTGCATTTTTGAGGCAAAGGTTATCATTGTGAACAACAACTGGAAAATTTTGGAATGCCTGAAAGCTTACATTTGAATCAACAAGCCTCATCAAGTCAAGGACAAGATTTGTTGTGTGACAAGAGACTGGAGAACCATCTCCAGCATTAATTGTCCACAAAACTTCTCCTCAGATTTTCATATAGGAGAAGCTGGTCAGTGAAGTCACTGGTAATTCAGTCATTTTCCTTTCTTTAGGCATGTGATTGGGGACCCAAATAAAGCCAGCAGGCTTGCACTTGCAAGAAGGCCTCTAACTGACCTCATGGGAAACAGCTGTCTATGCTATGTAGGAGAGAAGAGAGAACATGAGACAGCAGAGGTGGACTTATGAAAGGTGGTGTTCTGGAGGTGTTCTCCCAACTCAAGCTCTAGCTATGTTGTCTCCTTGCTTAAGCCCTAGTTCCATCCATTGCTTGATTAATCTGAACTTGTATCACAGATTTGAGTGTGCAGGTAATTTTGTCACAGATATAACCTCCTCAGTGCAGAAGACGACTCTGAAGACAGGGACTTACAACCTCCAAGCAACAGGCAGGTTTAAAACCTGAAGGACTGGCATTTGCTGCAGTGACAGTGGCATATCTGGTTGCAAATTAACCCAGCATAAAACCTTGGAGAAACCAACCAGTTTTCAGCTGACCACATGGGCTGACTGCACAAGAAAACCCAGAAACGGCTGCCTGGATCAATTGTTCACCCAACATATCATGGATTTGCCTAGCTGTATGCTGGACATTTTGTCCAGAAAGATACTGTGAGAAACAGTATCAAAAGCTTTGCTAAAATAAAACAAAAAACACATCTACTAGCTTCCCTTGGTCAACTAGATGAGTGACCTTATCATAAAAGGAAATTTAGTTAAACAGCACTTTCCCCTCATGAACCTATGCTGGCTATGACCAATGGCTGCATTATCTCAAGTGTTTTTCAGTAACTCCCAGAATAAACTTCTTCATAATTTTACCAGGCACTGAAGTATGACTAATAAACCTGTAATTATCAGGGGCTTCCTTCTTACGCTTCTTGAAACCTGGGACAACATTTGCCAGCTTCCAGTCAACTGGGACTTCTCCAGATTCCCAAGACCATTGACAAATAATGGAGAGAGGTCCCATGATAACATTGGCCAGCAATTTCAATACCCTGGGATGAATCCCATCAGGCCCCATAGACTTATGCGCATCCAGCTGGAGCAGCAAGTCTCAAACAAGTTCAAGGTCAAATGGGAGTTTGTCATTCCCCCAGTCATGGTCTTCCAACACAGGGCTCCAGGGGTCCCAGGGCCCATCATCAGTGTTAAAGACAGAGGCAAAGGCGGCATTAAACATCTCTGCTTTGTCTACATTCCTATTTGTGAGGCAACCAACCTCATTAAGTAATGGACTGATGTTAACTCTTCCTTTTGCTGTTAACATATTTTTAAAAAGCCCTTTTTGAAGTCTGCTCTCCCCATATGCAGGGTCAAAACTTTGCTGGCGTTTTTTCTCCTATTGCCAATGATTTGAAACTCAACTACTTTGTGATCACTGTGACCAAGACAGCCACCATTCACCACTTCACTCACAAGTCCCTCTCTGTTTACAAACAAGACACCTGTGCTTACAGGCCTTACTTAAAACCTACATTAGCATTTAATAGATCATCACTTTAATGTGTGACTAGTTTATTTTACAAGTCATCAAAATGTAAAGATCATCTATTGAAATAACACTGATGGAAGACTTGACTCAGAAATATATACAAGGCTCATGGAACCTACAGACTGGAAAACCACTCTTTTCCAGAGTCTTCTCTTGTTTTAGATGAGCACAAATTATTGTGTGGGGTTTTTTTCTAATCTTGCATCTGTAAACATTATCAGAGAGTTAACTAGTACTGCAGGAGCCACGCTACTTAATCTCCTTTCTTTTCTCAGTGACTGCCAGAGATTGAATGGAAAAGACACCAGGATTCTGGGAATAATCTTAGTGTCTGCAATGTTATTGGAGAAATAATAGAGGCTTCCTTCCATCACCTAGGAGAAAGAAGTACTAAAACACGATTTTCCAAGGAAAGATGAAATTACTATATAATTAATGAGAACTGAAAGTCTTAGCAACTGCTCAATGTTGTCATGTCATATTGCATGAGATTTTATTTTTCAGGTTTTCTCTTGATTCCTAGAGCAGTAAGAGAAAAAGGTTGCATAAAAGATATTTAATCAAGAGGTCATAGATACCAGCCTCAAGTTCTACCTAATTATTTGCATCAGGATCTCCTTGACATGAGCAAGAGGGATCCAGATACTGTATGTGACTATAAAATATAGCCTGTACACTGAACACCTTATGGTCCTAGAATGTTTTCTAGAGTTAAATTAGAAGGAGATGCATTCATTCTTGTGCCAGATATTTTAAGAGAAGAAAGTAGCTTCAGAAAACAACATTACACAGAACGTAGAAAGAATAAGTAGAACTTGTTTCTATAGGACCTATCTCAGTTGAATCTGGCTCATAGATCCATTAAAACAGAATAAGGAAAAAAAAAACAACAAAAACCAAACCCACACCTCTCTCAAAATAAGCAAATTCAAGTGGGAATCTGCAATGTACAGTAGCATCTCTCAGAGGTGAGTTAAGAACACATCTTAAAACTGTCTTTTTGTTTTCCAATGATGTTCAGTCAATCAGTATAGAAGTTAAATTTTATCCAGAAATCCTACATGAATCTACTAACCTAAAGAGAGGAAAGAGTGTGAGGCAAAAATGGAATTATCAATCAAACCTTAAGTGTATTTCTCTCAAACTTCCCTTACTGCAGTCTAAGCAGACATAGACGAGTTGCTATCACTTACCTGCTTACTGTTCAGCACCTGAGCCACTGTAACTGAGCAGCCACATACACATCATTCTCTCCAACATGCAAACCCCCAGGGTGCAATAAACCTCACCAACACAGAGATTTACAAGTAAACCTAGATGGATCATATAGCTATTCCCCTGAGAAAGAAGTATGAGAGCTACAAAACCAATATGATTCAGCAAGCTTTTCTAATAGTTAATAAAATATAATTTTGAGATGCTTACTGCCCTGGTTTAGGAACATCAAAATAAAAATTTCTGTATTAACCTAAAACAACCCAAGACATCCCCAGCTACTACTACCTATCTATATAGCTATTGCAATAAGAAGGGGAGCAGCTGAGCTTATGGGGAGGAGAGGATGGATCAGATGACCCAAGTGGACCAATCACAGTATTCCTTCCCATGGTGCTCAGTATAAAAAGGCTGCTCTGGGTGTTGTGGTTGTTCTGGTTTTTATAGTTGCTGTGTTGGTAGGAGGGGGATTGTTTTTTATCATTGTTCTATGTGCTGCTGATGTTCCTACATGCTGTTTTCTTGCATATTTGACTGGGAAGATAGTGGATAAAATAACAGAAAAGTCAAACTCTTCTAATTGGACCTTTTCTCCACTATTGAAAGATCTCCTCCTATGAAATATCAAAAAAAATGGAGCATGTTATGAGAAGGTGGGATAAACAACTGACTGCTACCTTGTGGGCTTGAGTATGTGAGCTACAAGGTGGGACTACTGGATGAGAAGACTTCTTGTGGAAGGTGGCTGTTCCAGTCTCTACTGAAAGGTGGTACAATCCCAGTACAGTTCATTGATGCTGCTATGAGCTATACAACCCCACTTGTTGACAGTGGAACGTACCTGAGAAATTAGAGGGGCCCTGCCTCCAGCCAGGTAGAGGAAAGGGATAACTGAATTTATTGGACGGTGTGGATTTAATGGCCTGGTTCATCAAAACTTAAGAAGTATTGAACTCTGGTAGATACCAGTGTATACTGTACCCTACTACCATGAAATCACATTGGGAATGAATCCATCACCATTTGCAGAGTTACAGGAGGCTCACAAAACCTGTCTGTATTGGAAGCTGAGGTGAGCTTAACCAGGCACAACTGGGAAAAACACTTGATTGTGACCAGCCCAAATGCTCCGTGCATCCACTGCATAGACTTCCTCTGGAAAGGGTATTTTAAAGATCCGAAAGGCTATAAGTGGGCCTTTGGCATAGCAGTTATGGAGATCAATGGCATTAAGCAGCTGTGTACCTTGCCTTGACTTTCAGATGACCCTCCCATTGTGGGCCTGCTGAAGGTGAAGAAATGGAAGCTGCCAACGGCATCCATTGTACTCCATTACCAACAATACTGGACCAACAGAGACATCCCGCTCCCCATACAGAACCTGATTAGTTGATTAGAGAGCCAAGGAGTCATCAGCAAGGCTCGCTCACCTTTCAACAGTCCAATATGGCCAGTGCGGAAGATCAACTGTGGACTATTGTGGCTTGAATGAAGTAACACCACCCATGAGTGCTGCTGTGTCTGACATGCTGGAACTTCAGTATGAACTGGAGTCCAAGGCAACAAAATGGTATGCCATGATTGACATTGCTAAAGCATTTTTCTCCATTTCCTTAGCAGCGGAGTGCAGGCCTCAGTTTGCTTTCACCTGGAAGAGCATCCAATATACCTGGAATTGACTGCCCCAGGGGTAGAAGCACAGATCTAGACTGATCTGTACTGATCCAGACTGCACTGGAGAAGGGTGGAGCTCCAGAACATCTGCAGTACATTGATGACATCATTGTATGGGGTGATACAGCAGAGGAAGTCTTTGAAAAAGGTAAGAAGATAATTCACATTCTCTTGGAAGCCGGGTTTGCC
>VZRW01010873.1:457-22336 GCA_013398125.1 Aegotheles bennettii | reverse complement strand
TGTCTCCCCGCGTAGCTGTGACCATGCAGGGTGTGGGCCTGTCCTGGTTGTCACCGGCGGTCACTGGTGGGCCGTGTGCTGCCGAAGCCTGTGGCCGGGGCAGCGGGTCACTAGAAGCGAGGCTGCCCCAAACCTGTGTGTTTCGGACAGAAAACTGCCGGGAGCCCCCTCAGAGCCGTGTCTCTGCTGCACTCTGCTCCCTGCCAGCAGCTGTCACTGTGAGAGGGTCTCAGACATCCCCACATTCCACCAGATTTTGGGTGGCCGTGCTTACTTTCCCCTGTGCAGAAGTTTAATATTTTGAAGTTGCATGTCTCAGTCAGTGTCCATAAGCCAAGAACTTGCTGTTCCTCATGCTGCTGTGTAAATTACACGGGCATGGCACCTCGTGCTTCCTCACTGTCCTGTAAGGCCTCACCAGTCAACAAGTGCAGTCTTAAAGGCTGGTGGACTTGTACAGACACCATGTTTTTATCTCTTACCAAAAAACAAACAAGAAAAGCTTATCAAAGTCAGATCATATGGAGGACTTCCTTCTGTCTCTAACAGAGGTGAACTCCTATTTTTCAGTGTTCCGTGTAAGAAAAACTCTTTTGCTCTCATAAATCGTAGCGCCATCACCACTATAAGAGCAGACTCTGTATGCACAGCAGGAGCATCCTACTTTGAATCCCATTTTAGTGTCTGACTTTCCCAATTTTTTTTTTTCAGGTAAATGCTGGAATTGTTTTGGGTGAACAAACACTGCTCATTAGGCTTGATACATTGTCCCTCATTGTCCCTTGTCCTACCATTCACCTCCATGTTTGTCTTCAAAGACTCGTTCATACAAGGCCACCAGAAAAGGGACAGGATCTTTTATGAGGAACCACTGAAGCAATCCTGTGCTTGAAGGCCCAGATTTTATATTGGCAACTTTCTTATTCCCAAAAGGAGGACTCTGTTGGAGACAGAATGTGAGGTGACTAAATCTCATACTTCAGATTAAACGAAGACTGACGTTTCTGCTGTATCTTCAGTAACAGATTGAGTGACCTGGGCTAAAATGACATCTTTTTTGGGTTGTTTAGTTTTTTTGTTTATGTTTGGATTTTGTTGTGGTTTTTTTGTTAGTTTTTGTTTGTTTGTTTGTTTCTTTGCTAATCAGCTTTAACATAGCCATTTCCCTGACTGTTTCACTGCTAAGCCTCACATTTACCTCAGCACAGGAGAGACATTCCAAAGGCTGGAAGAAACAGCTGAGGATAACAAGGCAGCAGGACTATTTATTTTTTTCAGCAGCAGTACAGGCTTATGCCTGCCTGAAATGCCCTTAAACCTACTGTCTGAGAATCTTGGTTCTCTAGCAGCATGTAGATTTTTAATGTATAAAAATTAGCAAGTAAAATTCCGTCAGTGAAAACTGATCGTATTTAAAACCTTGCAGTTTTACCACGTATGTGAGAGGGATTTCATTTGACTGTTGAGAAAGGATCTTAGCATGAATAATGCAAAATTTCAGTCCAAAAATCATAAGCTGATAAGCACCAAGTGTGAGGTCTGGTACTAAAAGCTCAACCTAAAGATTCATACAGCTTCTCTGGTTGCTTGAAATGGCTCGAGTAGGACAGTCATAGCTTACAGTGGGAATTTATCCTAAGAAAGATTGCAGGAGCAGTAACTATCTGTTACACATAAAGGAAGCATAAGGAAAAATGTAGGATCAGAAGCAGGAATGTTATATTTGAAAAAATCAGGATGGATTTAGCACTCCACGACTACTATAGGTATGCTAGGAGAGCCTTGATATAGATGCAGCATCTCTGGCCGAAAGTTTGAAAGAAGACCTGGGTAATATTTTATTGACCTGTCTTTTTAAACATTCCAGAATAAACTGGAGAGATCAAGCAAACCACTAAGACAGACCTTTTTATTTACTGCTGAGACAAACATGGGGTAAAATGCTCCATTTTTTAACAGTATGTGGCCGAAAAGTGTAATGTATTCTTTTCTGTTTATGAAGCTTGAGAGACCTATGGATTTTTTTTTACGTTAAAGGCAATGAGGCTTATACATTTATAGACTGGCATCATCCCTGCTGAAAAGCAGATGAAAACAAGGTTGTGCCATCTGTTGCTAATTTGCACACCAGTTCTGACAGCCACACTGGGCTGCTGCAGCGTGGTTGATGAAAAAGCTCTTCCCCAGCTTTCCCCTTTTAACTCTCATCCAGTCCTCTTCCTTGTACAACCTCACCCAGCATTAGCCAAGAGTCGTTCTGGCCACAAATCTTGAGTGAGGAAGGTGGTGAAGAAGAGATTTCCTTTTGTATTGTAAGGTCAAGGTAGAGCAGAGCTACAAACTGTGGAATTATTAGATGAAAAGTTTGTTCTAGCTATTAGCATGTAGTAAAGAAATGCACTTTAATTTCCATTCTAGTAAGTGCTTTCAGCTCCTTAGGAATTAAAGGAATTAAATAGTAATGAATTGGCATTCTTCCTTGCATGTCTCTATATAGCATTTATTCAAAGTATAGCTGGGAAAATAACATATAGAATAATGTCTACATGGCTCTAGGTAGGGTTTATTAGGCTCAAGACAGCTGAAAATCTGTTTCAGAAGTACATCTTGGAAAGAAGACTAAATACATCTCCAAGGTTTGTATTTTTTAGTGCAGCTGCTATTGTGATGTACTCTGAAATCATGAGTCACAAAGCTAATCCTGACACAAAGCAAACAGAACAGGTTTTGACCTTTCTTAATTTAATGCCTTTATTTTGCATGTAGAGAATCTTCATCTCTTCTGAGACCATAAAGATATGAAAGGCAATTTCAGAGCCAAGCTGGAACTTCTGTTTCATTTTCTTCCCCAGTTGTCTAGTCTAGGTTTGAGTGAAACTATGCTCTTTTGAAAGATTTAGGTTTAATCCTCCCTTGCACAATCCAGCAAGAATCATCAGCTTTTGGAACTGGCCATCCAAATTCACTCTTTGAAAAATTAGCTGCAAATTAGCAGCTCTATGTAAATAAAATTAATTCAGTTATTAGAAAACTTCCTAAAATTCATATACAGGGTCTCTGGAAGTTGGATGCATGCTGTACCTGTTCCAGTCTGTGGTTAGGGATTTCTTCTGCAGCTGGTCCTCCTGGCTACTTTGAAGCACAAATCAACAAGGGGAAAAAAAGGCTTGTACTCTGAAGACAGAGACTCCTTGCAACTCCTTGAAGAAGAGGTCTCTAACTTTGATCTCATGTTTGTTTATAGGAAGCCAGAGAGCAAGGTGAAAGAAGTGTTGCAGAAATATGTTTTTATTGTCTGAAATTCACCATTGTCCAATTTGCCTCCTGTAGGCTCCAAATGTCTTACAGTTAAAAAGACCTAAGCTCTGGTTTTTGGTTTGTTTGTTTTTTTTTACAATGAGCAGTGATTAAGAGACTCCTCAATTAAACAAATAATTTCTTCCTTAGATTTAACAAGAGACTCTATCAAAATGGTCTTCTCCTGTGAGAAACAGACAAACAAAGCATCTCAGCTTCTTACCAAAGCACTATTCAACTTCAGAAGGGTGAACCGTTATGACTGTAAGATTCATACTAGCTGTAATTGAGACAGCTGTAAAATCGAGGCTATATGTCCATTTACTGAAATCTCCTTCAAAAAGGTATTATAGTCAGTTTACAGTGTTCTCTGCAAACCCTTGCCATGTAAACATTGTGCCCATTTAGTACTAAAAGTGGAAGTTACTCTGGCATTTAAAAAAATTTAGCAAGCTACGTTACTATTTCGTAGGCAATACCAATTTGAACAAATTTTAATGAAGGTTAATGACATGTTTTATGCATACATGGCCATATGCTTAGTGAACCACATTACTTTCAGGCACAGTCAGGGTCCGAGGTCCTGTGATTAAAAGGAAAACTTGCCATTAAATAAAAAGCTGGGGAAAAGCCCACAAAGGAATTACAGCTTTTATTCCAGGAATAAATTTGCTTTTCCTATGGATGAAAAAAAAAGCCTTTTTTGTAGGTCACAAGACTGACTGCTATGCTACCATGGTGGTTTGGGTTAGCTGTGCACCAGGCCAGGTAAGGCACAGGTACAGGTGAACAGTGACCTCGCTTCAGCTCTAGCAATCAATCTTTATGTGCAAAGAAGCAGCTTTTTAAAATCTGCTCGAGACTAACATTATAATTAACTATTTTAATTGATTAGACTTACCACTGAAGTCTGTATTTTTCCTTTAATATGGATGGGGTAGCCATATTGCTTAATTGTCTATCAAAATTCCCTGGTATTAAGTACAAGCAGTTTCAACATTCCAACATTCTGTCTTAGTTTACAGCTTGATGATGAATTTGCTTGCCAGAATTGCTACTCTCAAGCTTTTTCCTGTTCCCTGGTCCTTGAAGAGAAGCTAAATGATTTTGAATTGTCTCTCTCCATTTTGTGCTTTCAGCTAGGTAAGTCAGAGGAAGGTAATGTCCTTGGAGTATTTTTTTACAAATTCATTTTACATTTCACAAGTGGGTAAATGAAACTCAATTGAAACTTTATACAGCCAATTCTAATTCATGCAGACACGAAAAATTTGAGTTTGAGAAGGAGTACATCGGTTTTCACAGGTACACCTACAAAACTGATGTTAAAAGCAAACAGGTAACACTACCTCACAGCTAAGTATATTTAGGGTTACAATGAACGATGTTCCAAAATGGGTATTTTTACTAATTTGCTTGGATTAGAAGGGCCATAACTAAAGTCATGGAAGTCCTGGCCCAAGGAATTATGGCAATGTGTGCTGTTACTGCTCTCCTCTCACAGAGAGCTGTTGGGAATCACCTCACCAGCTTCCTCTATTTCTGTAAAAAGGTAACTGGGTGAGCATTAGTGGGCTTCCCTGGCAGAACAAGATTGACTTCAACAACCATCTGTGCACTTAATATCTACCTCATTGCAGCCAAAGGCCTAGATGTTCACACATTACCAAACACAAAGCTGAAGAGTATGTTACAGCAACATGCATTTAAGGTGTAAGGCCACTATGAAAGCTAGAAATTAAATACCAATAATTTTTAGTAAATCTATTAACCACAGAATGTCATTTAAAAAAAGAGTAGATACAGTATTTCCTTGAACAGCTTGAAATTTTTCCTGATTATTAAACGACCCGTCAGTTACATGAAACATTCTAAAAAACTTAATACACAAGCTTTTTGGGTATTTCCCATGTAAATTCTTCTCTCCCAAAGTGCCCGTAACATGCTGTTTTTTGATAGATTGGCCTCTTCAAATCCAGGTCCCTTAATTAAAAGAAAAAAAAAGTAAGTCTTACACTCAACTCTACTCCAACATATGATTTAGATACATCAAAGGGATAATCAGTATTACCCCTGGAAGAAAGACAATGAAACCTAGGTATTGAGCAAGGAAACAACACATAGGTTTTATTGTCTTTCTTATGAAAGACAATTGAGACATTGTGAGCTGATTGTTTCAATTTTAAAGTGACTAGAAATAGTCAGCTTTCTTCAAATGTATCAGGGGTGTGGTAAGTATGCATTTAGGCTTTGTAAGTGCTACAATGCAGAAGCATGACAACTGGAATAAAGTCCATCAATACCTGTGCATGCATCAGTGTTTTTGAATTTTTGAATTCATTTTTGAATGCTACCATGCCAGAAAGACAATCATGATCTCAAAAGAAACAGCCAAAGATTATGATCTGGTAGACTGAGTAACTGGAGGTTTAACTGCTCATATAGATGCACAAAGTCACTATTTAGCATAGGCCTTAACACTGATTATGGCTAAATGAATAATGCAGGTGTAAGTCATGATTATTGCTTTTTAGCCTGCATAATATACCAGATGCAGCTGTACTAAATGGTTAGCCACAGGTGTCTACAAAGAAGTTTTTCTTCATTTCATGCAAGGCCTGAAACATTTTCTTCTAGTTGGGCTTTCTTCTCTTTGGGATTATGTTGTTTTAATTATCTGTGAAAGCACATTTAAAAGAAATTATTCACATTGTAAGCTGCTGGAGAGAATATTGGTGGAGTAGTGGCAAAGTAAGGAAAGAAGCACAAATACTACAGGATAATGAATACATTTCAGATGCTGAAGATATGACACATTCTTGTGCTTATGGGGCCATTCATGATGTGCAGCAGCTAAGTCTTGTTTCAAGTAATACTTAGTGCAACACAGTCACATGCACCAATGGCTCCTACAATCATTTGTGCATGGCCCTAATACAAAAGCCATTAAAATGTGAATGCTAACTAAATTGAAAGTATGACATCATGAAGTACTTTGGTCTGTAGTTGATCAGAATGAATAGCCACTGCCATTTACAGGATTTTAAAAATTGTGAGGTAATATTTAACAAGGAAATATTCACTAAACAATGATCATGTTTTTGCCTGCTTTGCTCCCTTCTTACTGCCTTCACCACTACCTTCATATAATGTATTTTAAAAATGCAGCGTTTTTGAGCACACTAAATCAAGGAAAGTGTCTGGGAACCACCACACAGATACTGATGGCAATGAACTTCTGTAATGACAAGGGCAAAGAACAGTTTTAATTAAATTTGTGAACTGGTAACCCTTGGAAAACATTACCTAGCAACAGAAGTTGCCATAATGCCTTGCGTAATCTCAGGCTATTAAAATGTAAGTCAGCTCTACTCTCAGCATATATGTTCAGGGAGCATTCTGAAAAGGAGTGAAGAAGGCTGGTCACCCCAGCAGAATGTTGATATAGCTTGTTAGAAATGTCTTTCCTTTTATAAGGAAAAAAAGAGACTTCCTATTCACTAACTTGTTGACATTTCTCCCCTTGGAGTCAAATATGCTCAAGATTCCTCTGGAATATAGAGACTAGAATGATACTAATAGCTCTGGGTTTGAAAGAGAAGTGAATCATTAAAAATGTTTTCCTCAAATAATGAGACAGATAACATGTATGGTTTAGCATTTTGGAACAGAGGTTTGAAAAAATTGTTCAAAATGACAAAGTGGTTCTTCTGTACATGGAGTCAAATTCTTGCCAGTATCTGTCTTCGGTTATCAGCTCCCATTTCAATTTTACAGAGTTTAATAAGGGGTGAACTCACTGTGTGGCTGCTCCCTTAAATGAGGAAGGAGGTACTGTTTCTCTCAATTAGGTGCATATTTCATGAAACTTTTAAGAAGTCCAGCCTGTCAAATTTGGTGAAAATCAGCCAAGAAATTCTAAAGCTCTTCAGAACCGAGAAGATAAGCCTATAAAATTAGGTCTTAGGAGACTGTACTACAAATAGGCAAGAAAATCTACCTATTAAAAGTTCACATGAAGAATCATGAGTTAGTCATGAAAGGTAGAAAAAGAAGGGAAAATGCTTGGGTCAAATTACAGCTCCCTGGAATGTAGGTGAGTAACCGCTGATAAGGAGAGGTGCTGATCTGCTTCTCTCCTCCAGACATTTTCCTCTAACAAAGAAAAGAGTAATTTCTCTGCTTCTTTAAGTGCAAGGGTTATGTTTGTCTAAAAGACCTGTTTTTTCAGGTCCAGAAATATTCCAGAGAGGACCATAGCTGGGATGGCTGCAGGAGGCAATGTAAGTATGTTTGGGTTTTCTTGTTCTGCCTGTCTGCATGGTAGCCTCAATGACATTTCTGATTGCAATTGACCTTTCACTTCAAGACAGCTCATCTCATGGTGGGATTTTTATCTTGTTCCTTTTTTTAAAATGCATACAGCATTTCAATGTCTTATTAAATCTCAAGAGAGCAATTAAGAAACCTGGATTCCTTCTTAATTAAGTTTAGTTGACTTCAAACAGACTGCACAAGATGGCACAACAACTGGAGACAGGTTCTCAGTGTTCGGTTTTGCTGATGTAGAAGGTAGGTAACACTTGCACCTCACAAAGAAGCTAGTCACTTAGGGTGTTCTTTCCTCTTCTGGGCTAATGGCCAATATCCCCAAACAGCAACAGCAAACACCATACTATCACTATTGTGGTAGCGTGTCACTCAGCTTCTGTGCATGAGTAAGGGCAAATTACAGCACATCACATCCCGCTCATTTCAATGGGATTGCTTGTGAGGGGAGGACACCAGAACCTTCCCATCTTGTCACAGCTGTCTCACTGGTTGTTGCCCCTAAAGGCAGGCAGACCATGCTTGCCCTGGTAAGTCTTTCAGTAAAAGCCAGTATTTCTGGTGTCTTCCAGAAGAGGCAGGGATTGGCAGCCTTACACACCCTGTGAACAGACTGGAAAGCCTAGCTACATCTAATGTTAAATTTTAACTCTACTTTAACAAGCACAGCACCACCTGGCTAATGAATTGCAATGCAGCATATCTCCAGGGTTGCTGGGAGATATAACATTTTTTAATCTAAACCAGACTTACTCAGTACATTTTGTGACCAGATTTATGAATTGTGCTTTGTAGGTTGTACTGGGTGCAAAGTGAGGGAAAAGCAGAAATGACAGCAATTATAGATTAATGATGAATGTGACTTCCATGAGGTTAGAAACTTTAACATCAAACTCTTAAAGAGAGCATGAAAAATGTCATCCCCTTCAGTAAATACCAGTAGCACACAAACCTTATGATAGCGCCAAGGCGTAGGTCAAAGTTTTTCTGCACAATCTCAAGCAGTTCTTCTTCAGACCTGTCTGATGTTCCGTAATGAAACACTGAGACCGCAAGAGGATGACTCAGACCGATGGCATATGAAAGCTGCAGAACACATGCATACAACCCAAACACAGTTAAAACAGTCTTTCCTGCTGTCTGCTTCAGAGAAAGAAGAGGCTTATCTTATGTATCAGGGCAAGATTTCATTCACACCTTTCCTGCATAAAGAAAGCTAGGGGATGCATTTTTTCAATTTGTCTTTTGTGTTAGAAAATTATCTGTTTTCTTCAGAGAATGCTCAGCCCGGTCAAATATCAGACCTAAGTGACATTCCTTAAAAGCAAAAGAGGTACTTTCTAATCATCCTCAGGTACTGCCATTCTGCATCTTTCAGCTTCAGCTAGACACAGGATTTCATGCCTTTGAGACTGGAGACTCTGAAATCTACAAATATTTCTGGTCTTATTTGCTGAGGCAGAGAAAACTTTATCTGGGGTGAGATGAGAAAAAGCTTTACAAGTTCCTAAAGCACTCATAGATTTGTTTTCCCAGAGTGAGTTATTTCCATGCACTCCCTGAAACTTCATCCAATATTTCCATGTACTTTTTAAAACACAGCTATCAGAAGTAGACAAAGTAACCCAGGAGGTATTGCCTGTAGTTTAACTTAATTCGAAAGAAGACAGAGGAGCTCCTTAGCTCCTTTCTGACACCCAAGAATCACTTTAGCTTCTTTTCATCACAGCACAGCATTCTTCTGAAATGTATTTGCTTCCGTCGCTCAGTGTCTTTCCAAAGTACAGTTCTGCTGCAGTATAGACTAACATACACTTCATTTTCTTCCATCATGGTGTATTTGGATGAAAATGTATTTTGCTTGAATGTCACTAAGCAACGCAAACCATTCTGTGACTTTCACTGGTCGTCATCACTGTGTCTGCTTCCTACAGATCTCAGGAAGTGATAGTCCAATGGCTCAGTTGTTATATACTTCTTAGTAACCAAGAACTGATTTTTGTTAGAGACAGCCCTAATCATGACTATTTTACCCTTAGCTAATTTTGAGATCATGCCAAGTCTATTTTTCATTAATCAATAAGCTGACAATTCTGTATCACATTGAATAAAACCTTCATGGTATTTGTGATAATATACATCTAATTAGTCTGCAGTTCCCTTCATTATCTGTTTCACCCTTTCAGTATGAAAAGGTGGTTAGCATGGAAACAATATCCATAGCAGGGCCAGCTCAATTGTCATCCTCAGTGGAGGCTGGCAAGGTCTTACTGTAGCACACAGACACTAGTGGGCTGAAAACACTTTTGCATTTCCATTTGATATCTTTTTCGTTTTGTTAATCTTTAATCCAGCTTTCTATGACTTTGCAGGACATTTGCTTTACTGCTGTCCCATCCACCTGTCTCCTTCCATCTTATTCTCATTGCTACTATCTGACATGTCCATAGTTTACTGTTAAACAAAGTCTTGACAAAATCAGACTCAGGTATTTGAGGAGGGCCTCTGGAAATTACTGGGATAATAAAATTCCCACCTAACTCAAGAATTAAGATGTGTTCAGAAGCGTCACTCAACATGTGCATACCAAGAAATAAGAAGTTGGTCTTCTGTCCTCTCATAAAAAAATAATTATCAACAATTTGCTGGCAATCACTATTTGTGCTTGGCTTATTCCCTTGACTAATCCAAACTTCAAATTTAATCAGGTATGGAACTCATACACAACATCTAAAGCAAGGGGCCTTGTTCCTAATTGGGGTGTCTGGATACTATGCCATTGATCATAACCACATTCGATGGGGCCATCCTCTGGTCCATGGAGGAAATAAAAGATTTTAAACACAGTCTGCAGTAAAACATCAGCTGGATCAGTGCTATTCTTTACTGTAGTAATTTGTTGTACTGGGTTAAAGTTATTACATAGCAGCTACTCAGTGTAAGTGTGTGTATGAACTAGTATTACAAACTGCCTAGAGAACCCTTAATGGTTTATCATTCCTATTGAGTTCATGCTTAATGGTGAAACTGTCTAGGGGTCAATAAAACACCTTCTCTGACTTCTTAGACTTAGTCATCCCAAAAATTCACGCACAATGGGAGAAGTGCATTTCTTCTGAACATATAAGACTGATGAAAGTTGTTCTAGTTTTAAACTCTTAAAACCATTTATTTTGCTTTTAGTCATACCTCACACCATAGTAGTATACTAGGAACACACAATAGGACAACTCACAGTAACTTTAAAGTAATTTCAAGTACAGCTTGCAATGGTTTTACTTACAACTAATATGACTATATAGTACAGCAAGTTGCACAACTGCATCTGGACACTGCCAACATAATTGTAATGTGCTGTGCAGCTCAGGTTGGAGTGCTGGACATGTGTGTGTGTGCAGAGGACCACTAGAATTGCTGGAAGTAAAAGGAAGGATGATACAAAGAAGTACCTAGACCAGGGATGACAACAGAGTTGGAGAAAGAACACTGCTGAAAACACACAATTTGTTTCAGGATCATCCTGGCCTGATCATCTAAGTATCATCTATGAGGAAGGCTTTCCTCATAGAGCTTCTTAATAATGCACCGCCAGAAGGACCTTCCTGGAGCCCCATTCTAGTATGAGAAATGCTTTTCTGAAACCAGAGTGGGGCTGTGCTGGTAGTATGGATTCTGAGGGGAAGATCACACATGAGACAAAATTTCTGTGATGGTGTATTACTTTCACAGTTGCTCTTACCTGGATTAATACTCTTTTACAGAGACCAGCTTTCACCAGAGACTTTGCAACCCAGCGAGCTGCATATGCTGCAGAACGATCAACTTTGGAGGGATCTTTTCCAGAGAATGCACCTCCTCCATGGGCTCCCCAGCCTCCATAGGTATCAACAATGATCTTCCTGCCTGTCAGTCCAGCATCAGTCTGCAGGACAAACAAATCGATACATTCACGAGACAACACAGTTTACTCAATTCCAAACTAGGTGATTTGGTACAGATATTTTTTGTATTCGCTACAGATATGACTCATTGTTCACAGTGTTTGCCTTCACAGGCAGCTGTTTAATGAATGAGGTCTACTTGGCCAGAGTATTTTTCAGAGTTGCACTAAGCTGTCCATGCTGCAGTCACTTTTGAAGACTGATAAGAATGTGGAACAACTGTAAAAGTCACAAGAAATGTGCTCCCTTCAAATAATCAATCATAAAATACTATCTTTGGTTTACTGGCCAATGACTGCACTGAGTAGCAGCACAGGTCAAGAATTTAATGAGTCTAAAGCCTTCCTGAAAAACAGATCACATTTGACCTAAAAGGTTATCAGCCTTCACTTAGATATACATACTAAAGAGGAAATGGAGGCTTCATAGAGCTACAGCTCAGTGCTGCCAGTACAAGAGTACTGAGAATTTCTATCAGAGTTCACCTTAGTGGTTCACTAGTGGCACAAGGCCCACCTGGTGCTACTCTTCTTTCTTCTTCTTGCCTGCCCGTGCCCCTAGTAATGGAGTCCCACCCTCCTGCATGGGCTTTTGCCTGCCTTCTACGACTGGATGATCTGATCCAACTTGTTCAACCAGCAGAGAATTACTGACTTTGTATCAGATTAGCAAAGCTGGTGACTGCAAACTGATAAATGAACTCCAGACGGCTGAGAAACTTCATCCTTAAAGAAGATAAACTGCATTAATCCACTAATTTTAAATCCCCAGATAAGTAATACAGTAGTAAAGCTGACATTTATTCCTCAATGAAAGTGGTATCCCTACATCATCCCAGTATGATCATGAGCACACCTTGTAGTTTTAATCCTTCATTGAACTCTTAATACAAAACCAGACAGTTTTGTGTAACAAAACTTTTTACAATTTCACAGCAATGACCTGCTTACCTAGTATCAGCACCTGGAAAGCAGAACAAATTCTCATGAGTATTGAGGCTTAATACATTAATGTCTCCCTTGAAATTTGTTCACCTTTCTGAATAATTTAAATTTAAAAGATCAGATATGTTGTTGTTTCTGGTTTTAATTTTTACTATGACAACAAAGAGATACTTCCAGTCAGGTATTTTAGCCTATAACTTAAGGGCTGGCTTTTGGTCATTTCAAATACTTTCTGGAAGCAACACAAAGATCCAGGAATATTTACATTTGGCTGTCCAAGCAGGTATGGCTTCAGTTTAGATGCCAGCTGTCAAGTAAGAAAACTCCAGTAGAAATGATTAAAGGTTCCTTGAAAAAACGTACAGGCTTTCTTGGTTAAAGGTACACCAGCTCATTGCACTTTTGTGCAAGAGAGTATCTAGAAGTATGTGGCAAAATAGAATCCAAGTCTGTACAGGCCGTTCTCTTTCAAAGTACCATACCTTAGGACCACCGTCTACAAACTTTTCACTTGGAAGGAGATGATAAATTGTGCCCTCATCAAGATACTTCTCTGGAATGACTTCTTTAACAACTTTCTCCATTAGCTCCTTCCGTATTTGTTGTAGAGTGATGTCAGGGGTATGATGTACTGAAATCACAAGTGTGTGCACTCGGATTGGCTCCACTGCACCATTACTCTCCTTGTATTCCATTGTGACCTAGAGAGGAAAAAAAAAGACCATGAATACCCAAGGCCAAGAGCACTGGTTCGAAAATTGAAAATAAACCTCACATTTATTTTCTGCAGCAGAAAACAAACAGATGAAGGGAAATGGGATGAAAAATGATGAATGGTTACCTATGTTTAAAATCACTGTAATAAAAAAATAATAATACAGAAAGTACTGAAGTACCACTACTAAAAGGGTTAATTAAGGATATTACATGTATTGCCACAGAGAAGCAAAATAACAACAAGCAAGCTACAGAAGCCTAAGATATTACTGACACGTGCTAAAATCATTCATGGGTTTGACTGTTAACAAAACTTCAAACAGTGAATCACCAAAATAAAGCAAAAATAACTTTCAGAGGACCCTGCTAAAATGAGCAACTGTAGATCATTATATGATAAATTGTATCTTTTGCTACCTATTTCACAGCTTTTATGTACATGCAAATATGTACTGGCATTGCTCTATCCTTAGTATATGTTTTGTTACAGACTATGAAGGCTTCTCTACTTTGCCACCCTTCAAAAATGCTTGGATAGATACATCGTAAAGAAATCAGTCTATTCACATGTTCTGTACACTGCTGACAAAAGGTAGGCACAAAATCCATGTTGCACTGCAATAACAGCAGCAGTACCCACTATGCAGTTCATACCCACTGGGCAACAAAAATTAAGACTAAAACACTTTTCTGTCTTGGAAATATCCCATGTATGGCTTTGTTTTCCTCTCCTGCAGAATTCAAGGGCTAGAAGATGGAGAATCAGCTGCCTTTGAGACTGCCAAAGTGCATCACTCTTACAGTACGGTCAATGACTCATCCACTCGGCTCTGCAACACAGTCATCACTGGCTCTAACCACAGATCAAATACAGTATACATGAGTTCTGAATCAAGAACAGCCCTGTTTTAACTAAGAAACCACAGCACTATCCCAGTCCATGCTTCTGGAATTGATAATTTGTTCAGAAAAAAGTCATCTGATTTTCAGTAATTTGTTAATCTTCTTAATCTCCAGGGGAAAAGAAGCAAAAAAAGCAAATGTTGTTTTGAAGAAAGCTGATAAGACACTGGTAGAACAGTTTAAACAAACCATGTGTGCTACATAAAAATGTACCCTATTAAACCCACACCACCTTGGAACTTGAAAATGACAGCACCATTTTTGACAAACATGAATTCTGCTTAAGTAGCAGACAAGGTAAGTGGTTTCTTTTGTTTCTCACCCTTTTGGTCTACGCATCTACGTCACAAACCTGTGTTTTCCCATCTGGTTTAACCCAGGGCCACGTTCCATTCCGTTGCAAAGCCTTTATCTTTGCAGTCAGTTTGTGTGCCAGGAGGATTGTTAAGGGCATACATTCCTTCGTTTCATCAGTGGCATAACCAAACATCAAACCCTGCATTGAAAAACAGGGAACTGCATTGAAAAATGGGGAAATAAGGCACTTTTTCCATTTCTACACCTGTCTTTGCCACATAGTACTTTCAAACCATCCAAGCCTAGAAAGAGAGAGCAGTAACATGCAGAGTAAATACGCTTTGATGTACAACCAGCCTGAAATAACATTTATGTATCTGCATGCACAAGAATCAGAGCCACAACAGGGTCTGGTTCTCAAGAATGGCTCTGCCTTAAGCATCCATAAGAATGCACTGCAAAGGCTTAATAAAACTCCTCAAGACTACTCAGTCTTCCCCCCAGACGTGACAACTAAAGTAACACAGCATTTGATGCCTAAGAAGTAAAACCAGGCTACCCAAAGGACTTAAAAGATCAGAAACACACCTACTGATAAAAAGCTTAGTTGTAGCACTATCCAGTAAGGCCACTGGATATGGGAAAAGCCACTTTCATTGGAACTAGTGATGGCCGTGTTACTTTTTTGCACTTCTGGTGATTAAAAAAGTGCATAGTGTTTAGCTGGTAATTCTTCCACTTTGCACAATAGCTTTTAAGGAAAGGCTCTCATCCAATGCAATTCTAGCTGCGTGTGCACAAACTAAATTTAAGTAAGTGCCTGGATTATAGTCCCATTACCTGATCCCCTGCTCCAATGTCATCGTCAGACTTGCCATGGAAGACAGCACGATTGATGTCTTTACACTGTTGTTCTAAGGCCACTAAAACTGTGCAAGTCTTATAGTCCAGTCCTAGTGAAGGGAGTTTTGTAAAGTTAAGTTATAAATTCTTGAGAGTTCATAGATTGCTAGAGAAACTTTTAAGGATTACCTAGTTACCCTAGCTGAAACTTATAAAACTGTAAGCATTGTAAGCTTCCTATACTAATTTTTATATTGCTGATAGAAGCAGACTACCAACACACTTATATAGCAGTCTCGGGATGTGGGCAAGTTAGTGACATTAGTTCAAACTTGAGTTCTTGAAACTGAGAGGATAAGTGTAATCCTATAAGTTGCCCCTCCAAAGCTTGTTACATTGCTTATGATGGCTAGGGTTAAAACCATTTAGGTATTAAAGCCAAGAAAGGAGAGTGGAAAATGTTAGCAGACACTGGTTGGTATTCAGTTTTTCTTGTAATAAGTTCTAGGGTTCAACAGAATTAGAGAAAAGCTGTATATATCATGCATGAAAAGGGAAGACTGAAGGGGAATAGTCATGCAAGGGGTTCAACTGCTCAGAGGAAGCTAATTTAGAAAATACGTAAAGAATTCCTTTGGGTGTGAACTTCAAGTTTCATAGATGTATGCACCCCAAGGACAAGGAACATCAGTGTTAAAGCTTTCACTGTACAAACCTGCAGATGTAACTACCTTCTGACATTTGTGCAAACACTAGTTCTTCTGCATTATAGAAGCAAAAGGTACCTGGCACTTGCAATAATACATCTTTTACAAGTATGCCACCTTAAAATAGCTCCTTCGGTACCAGTCTCCTTTCAGTTCCAGGGATTGAAAAATGTATATCAACATTTGTGCAGTTTTGTCCTAGGCCTGGATACACATTTCATTTTATTTTCTGGAAGATCCTAAAAACATGATTTGGCCACATGCAGAACAGACCCAAGAATGAACACATGAAGCAGCTCACTCACCTTTGGAAGAGTCATCATACCCTATCCTCTTAAGGGTCTCTCTTACAACTTGTTGGTAATCTACCATAGCCTGGGATGTGATCTCTCCACAAAGCAAAATCATTCCAGTTTTTGCTACACACTCTGCAGAAAAAAGATGAAACAACACTATTTTACTGCTACTACTTTACAGTTACACAAGAAGATCTTAAACATGGTTCTATGAACAAAGGATTAGTCAAAGGGGAAACTCAGTGTAAAGCTTTAACATAGATATAGGTCCGTGTGCAATCACTCTTCTCTTCAGCTGATAGAACACTATGATAAGAACATTAAAGTGCTTGAATGAGAGGGGGTCCGTCCTACCCAAGTACCCTATCTCCATAGTGGACAGCAAGTATATAGTGCTATTTCTCCAAATAATTCCCTGGTCTCCAACAATTTCAGCACAGGGTCTTCCTGAAGCTAAAGGGACATCATTTATGAACAGATAGCTTTAGCAGTCTTTGATAGATTTTTGTTACAGTAATTCACCCAGTTGCTCTTAGAAACCACAAAAACTTTTAACATCTACAGTATATTGGAGCAAGAAGCTACACAACCTCATTACAAATTTTGTACAGAATAATTTTGCATTTTATTTCATTGTTTGTTTCAAGTGCCTACCTATCCTCCAAATTTTTCCATTTTTTGTTTAAAAATATAGCAAACAATCACAAAAAGATTACCACATCAGTACAACCTACAACTGTATAGGTCTGTTTCATACCCCATTCAATCCTCTTTTCCAGACTGGGAAATCTTAAGCTACACATTGAAAGACACTGTATGGATGTGATTGTGTTCATTACTCTTTGCCATACAATCTCACCTTCTTTGGGACTGGAAAAGAGAAACAGATTTCACACAGCATTCAAGACAGGCAACCATGGAAATATATAACTTAACAATATTCTCAGTTCCACTCTTCATTCCTTTCCCAGCAAGCCCTAGCAGTTGGCTTGGGTTTGTTTTTCCTGCTACTGAGCAGCGACTTTTTCCACAGAAACATATGTCTATTGCAACCCTAAAACCTGAATGCTTGCAGTGAACTGCAAACCTTACTTTCTGTATATGGGGACAAGACTGCTCCCTTCCCCTTTGCATTAGGCTCACTGGATTTCATCCATCACTTTTATCATCCAGTCACCATCTCATTTGAATGACTTTATTTGATTTCAAAATTAACTATTACAGGCAGGAATATGTTATAAAATTGTATAAATATGGACTGCAGAATCACATAAAGACAATCAAGCTAGCTTTAACTGGCATTTTAGCTTAGACAATCCAGACAAGCAGTAGAGAATTTAGCAGAGGGCAAGATTTCTCTGTTTGTCTTCAAGAGGAATTAGTCTATATTGAACTATTAAGCTACATCTTAGCCAGCATGGTATCTTTGAATGATGCTGTGGACACAGTGAGAGTCTATAATAATACAGTAGCCCTAAATGTATACAGCACATCAACCCCAGATAGTGACACCACTACAGTGCAGGAAGTACTGCATTTTCACAGTCAGTCTTGTGCCCCTACTCTGCTCACCAGCAGTGCTCTTCCTATCTGCTACACCCTAGCGGACCACCTAGATGTGTGAGGCATGTACAGTGCTGTGGATCCTGTGCTGGGGAAGAGACCCTTTTATTACAGGTGTGAAGCAGAGAACAGCTCTCAGCTCTTCCAGTGTGGTCATTACAAAAAGGGGAAGCCTCTCTGGAAGAGCATAAAATTGGGGAACTGGAGCTTAGGCAGATGGAAGAATAAAGCTGCAGTCACCATCAACAGTCCCTAGAAACTCTCCCTGGTCCACTCCAGCCAAGCAGATATTGATGATGATGCAAGACTTCATGACATAATGATGCTTTTTTTGTACCAAAATGAGAGAAATTTGTCTTCAAGCCTTTGCTTTCCGTCTTGACTGAAATTTAATTCAACTAAAAGAAAACACAGCTCAGAAGCTGTATTATAGCTACAACTTATAAGTGAGCCCAAGCAACACCCCCATCTGCTTTACCCAAAAGAAAGTTACCCTATAAGGTTTTGGGCTCTTCACTGTGGGGTGATTTCTTACATGCTTAAGTCTCCCCAAAAGAATATTTTGAACACCATTAGTATGTAGAAACTTCCACCTTCTCTTTTGTACTGTCTCGGTTTACAGTTAGTTAATTTTCTCTCTTGACTCTCATTTGTTGGGCACAATGGGAAGGACTTTTTTTTCACTAAATCATTTGGGTTGACTTAATCAAAAAAGTAGAATATTTTTTTCTGCCATCTGCTTTAACTTACTTGCAGCCAACATTCTCTTGCTTGACTTTACTGCTACCCAGTTTGTTGGCAGAGCAAAGAGAGATCAGTTTTGTCCTGCTGAAATGAGGTAGTGACGGTGTAATAACTCAGAACTTCATATGCAAAACTTGCTGATCCTAAAAGTCCAAGCAGCAAATGAAATTCAGAGAACCACAGATGGGCTTTTCTACTGGCAGACAGAATCTAGCTTCAATGTCTCCATAAACTACATTTCATAGTTTTGTGAAACACAATGTTACAACAACTTAGTACTTACATAATGCTCTGAGATTTTTTTCTGAAACTTTGAGGCAAGGCCTGAACAACTAAACAGAAACTCTAATTTTCATCAGATAAACCACGTAGAGTGCCATAACTGCCTTCTGTTCTCCAGCCCAGCTCTTCTTTTAGCAAATTCTGGTCACCCAATTTATCTTTTCCAGACTTATACTTTAGTGTTATATTCAAATTTTCTGATGCCAGTCAGCAGTTTTTATATGTTTTTTTTTTTTCCCAACAAATTTCAGAAATCAGGGATTTATCTATGTAATCATGTCACATTTCAGTCTTCTTTTTTGGTGAGACAAGGTGATATATTTCTCACGTCTCTTATAACACATTTTTCAGTCTTTGTCTTTTTCGCAGTATTTCTCTGTTACTATCTCCAGCTTTTTAGCAGTTTTGGAAGCATAACTGCCTGCAATATTGAAATACATGCTTCATCATGTCTAATACATATGCTTAACCCTCCCACCCACGTCTCCTCACTGCTTACTTCTATGTATCCAGGATCACATTAGATTCTTCAGATGAAGCATCATATTAGATCACTGTGGGATGCAGCTAGTCCTCTGTGCTGTAACTATGGCCTTGATGGCTTGTTCTAAGGAAAAATATGGCTGCATTCAGAGACCTCTTTAGACACATTCTCCTTCTGTGTCCATTCCCCCCTGTCAACCCAACTCATTCCAATTTAATGGCATGTTTTTAGCCTCTGGAAGAGGTGACGTTGCTAGTGGACAATGTCCACATGGAACACAGGGTAGTCCTAACAGAAAGTCCCATAAAAACTTCAAGCCACTTTGATCAGAATCACATTCAAATGAACTGTGCACTGCTCATTCAAATGAACAAAAGGTATCACCCTGCTTCTGTAAAGACATAGAAAAAATCTATTTAGCGCTTCTGAATTTTGAGTTTTATTAACACCTTGTACTCTAACAAAATACATCTTGGCATACATCTTTCCTCAGTTTTCTTTTCCCCTAAATTTTGTAGATTCCTCATTATAATTAGCCCTCTCAACCACAGTTTTCCCTCATACCACTCGCCTCTCCTGATCTATTTCTTACATTTCATCACTTTTATTTTGCTCATGAATACTATGTATTTCCTTTTTTCCTGTTAATTTTTTTGCAGCTTTTTTCCTGCCTCCCCTCTTCCTTTGAGTCAGGGTGCTGGAGTTGGCCTCTTAACTGTCAAGTGTTGACTGCCAGCCAGCTACTGCAAGAATTTTGGGTCACAAGATGTTATATCAACACAGATTACTTGTTGTACTTCATTAATCTGCTTTTCTATCTGTATTACACTTACCACAGGCAACCTTAGCATCTGGATCGACACTGAGATGAGCATCCAGAACAGCATCACTTATCTGATCACACATCTTATCTAGAAGATTAAAAAAACAAAGACAGAATTAACATTTGTCTTGTGATAAAAACAAAAAACTGATTTCTTAATAAAATTTCATTTCCAGTGGGCAAGACACTTCTGTTTATAGAGCATCTTCCAAGTCCAGCTTCAGCAACTTATATTGTGAGAGGTATGTCTTACCCTGGTTTCACTCCTCTCCTCAAGTCAGTCCTAACTGACATTTTATTGCAGAGGTCAGCAGCCTCCCAGATGAGGGGACAATGAAAAAGACCTGCAAAGGCATCCTGAAATAATAATTTCAGGAGAATAGAAGATACAAGTAACAACTTTGGAAGAAGTATTTGAGCTAAGGTTGTTCTGTAGAGTTTTTACATTCTTCTCTTCTGTATTTTAAACTTTGTATTGCATTTTCTGTGTGAATTACCTGCTTTGATCTACATCTGATAACTGTCAGAATTCTGCACTTACAGCAGACCCCTTCATCCCTTCAGTAACTCCAGTGGGGACCTCTGAGATCCTATGTGTCAACTTTTTTGGATGTCAAGAGGCATTACTCTCTGTACAAACATGTACATAACATTGAAGTCCATTCCTGCAATAATCCACAATCCAGCTCACTGGATTTTAGAAAAGCATCTGCAAACATTCTCTCAGGGACAAGCATTGGCTGCTCAAAAGTTTCCACAGTTTTATTTCTGAGTCTTGGTCTCCTTTTTAAGGACAAAAACACCAGAGAAAAAAGATTTATCTATTCTGCCTTTAGCACCTATGACTTAATGTCCAAGCAAGGCCTGAGTATGCTGAAAGTGTTTGGTTTGTTAAAAGTTAATGAACAATTTAGGGGACAAATTGAGATACTTTGTCTCATCAGGGTAAATGAACCAGGTATCATAGAATCATAGAATGGTTTGGGTTGGACAGGACCTTAAAGTTCATCTAGTTCCAACCACTCTGCCATAGGCAGGAACACCTCACACTTGACCGGGTTGCTCCAAGCCCCATCCAACCTGGCCTTGAACACTGCCAGGGAGGGGCAGTACAGATTCTCTGGGCAACACGTGCCAGTGTCTCACCACCCTCACAGGAAAGAACTTCTTCCTAATATCCACTCTAAATCTCCCCACTTTCAGTTTGATACCATTTTCTCTTGTCTGATCATTGCACGTCCTTGTAAAAAGCCCCTCTCCAGCTTTCCTCTAGGCCCGTTCAGGTACTGGAAGGCTGCTATGAGGTCTCCCCGGACCCTTCTCTTCTCCAGACTGAACAACCCCAACTCTCTCAGCCTGTCTTCATAGGAGAGGCGTTCCAGCTCCCTGATGATCTTCATGGCCCTGCTCTGGACTTGCTCCAATATCTCCATGTCCTTCTCCCATACTGGGAGTCACATGCTGGGAACTCCAGACCTGGATACCACTCATGAGAGTGGAGTAGAGGGGGAGAATCCGCTCCCTTGACCTGCTGGTCACAATTCTTTTGATGCAGGCCAGGATACCATTTGATTCTGGGCTACAAGCACACACTGCTGGTTCATGTTGATCTTGTCCTCCAAGTCCTTCTCCTCAGGGCTGTTCTCCATCCATTCTTCTTCCAGCCTGTATTTGTGCATGTGATTGCCCCTACCCAGGTGCAGGACCTT
>VZRW01010870.1:1519-51096 GCA_013398125.1 Aegotheles bennettii | reverse complement strand
CCTGAAGGAGGCCTACAGAAAAGGTGGGGAGGGACTTTATACAAGGTCATATAGTGATACGACAAGGGGTTTTAAACTGAAAGAGAATAGATTTAAGTTAGACATTAGGAAGAAATTCTTTAGTGTGAGGGTGGTGAGACACTGGCACAGTGTGGCTGTTCCCTCCCTGGAAGTGTTCAAGACCAGGCTGGATGGGGCTTTGACCAATATGGTCTAGTGGAAGGTGTCCCTGTCCATGGCAGGGGGGGTGGAACTATATGATCTTTAAGGTCCTTTCTAACCCAAATCATTTCATAGTTGTATGATTCTATTAAATTTGAAACCCAGTTTCTGTTCCCCACTTTCTTGCTTGGATGAACTAACAAAACACAGTGAGCTACTTAATGATCTAAAAAATCTTGATTGTCTCAGTAAAACTAGTTCAGCTTTTTAGGACAGCTGTACTTATTAGTTCATTTAGGAAGCCTACTTAGAGAAGTACTGGTGGGACAAGAATCTCCTCAAGCTCAGGGAAGGATGATGCTGCAATCTGCTTCTTACCAGACTATGCAAGGAATGGGCAGAAGACCCTTGAATTTTGAAGGGAATATTTCTTGCAAGACTAAAGAGTTTTCTAATGTAGCACACAGGTTAGATTTGGATCCCTCTGGAACCAAAAAAAGAGTAAAAGGGAAACATATTTTTTTCCTGATGTATTCTTCCACCAGCTTTATACTGACTTAAAAGCCTTTATCATGAAGATCTTTCTTTACTCCACAAACAGAAATCTGATTATGATTGTATTATTTTCCAGAAAAAAAAACAACTAAAATAAAAGTTCCTGAAAACTTCAAAGTCAGTATTATACTTCAGCATTAAGCTGCAAAATTTCTGTGTATGACAACCTGGAGTCCTGATCCATAAAAACAACAGACTGTATTACAGCCTGTTACTTCCCCTCCAAATCAAGGAAGGTATCAGCATTTTTCTCTCATCATTAATGATCTATGCCAAAGCATGGACAAAAACTATAATATTGGAGTAAGTATAAAATGTCATGTTTCTCCATATGCTCAGATGCACTTTCCTTTCACATAGTTTTTAATTTTGTATTTACACTTTCTATAGTTCTATATTTAAGACAAAAATACATTTAAGCTTTAAGACCATTTTAAGCATACCTCCACCTGAGAAATCAGTTCTTTTTTCTTATTTAGGACCTTAGACACTGTTAAGTAGTATTTTGACATCAGAACAGCAGTGGATTTTACAAAAAATAAGCTGGTGATTAATTACATATCAACATTCTACATGACTGCAGTGTTCTACAGTAAAAAAGCAGAGATGTTCAGCCTTACACAAATATATCCTCTAAGAAAATGTTAAAATTGCAGGAGAAGCCTGACTTTTGTATTATAAAAAAAGTTTGGCAACTGGTCCAAAATTTGGGTCAACAGGTTCACCATCACGTTATTATCTCTTTTTTTTTCAGGTAAAAAATCCATTAAGGACATAAAAGGGAAAAGCTCCAAGAAACCCCTTTCTTTTTAAAAATGCTATTATTTTACCTATTTACTTTTCAGAAATTAATGAAACATATGTCAAAAAGCTGTTTTGTACCACATAAAATTAAGTATTTGCCTTTAAATAGCATCATGCTATGTAGCACTCTCAAGTCTTTCCAGTAATATTTTAAGTAAAAGAAAGAGCTCATCACTAACAATGACTTTAGTTCCATTCACTGCATTTACCAAATTTTAAACCATAAAGATCTTAAGTGATAGCAGGTAACTCAGCTAAATGGATATGAAAGCTATTTAAAAACCTCAAAATCACAACAAATTAGAAGTTTATGTGGAAACTGAACACTAAGGACTTTTTTTAGCTGAAACACCATGATTGTACATAGAGATCATTACTTTGAAATAAAAACCTTAAAAAGAAACAGAGAAAATTAAGTAGAAAAAAAACTTACAACGATCAATGAAACTTCCACAGGTCAATTTTCTCTCCAAAATGTCTAAATACATTCTTCATTGAAGAAAATAGATTTTCAGAAAGTTATTTTAACTGCTTTATTAGTAGAAAAAACATACTGAAGCGTAACACTTTCATTATGATGATGTCATCCAAAAGCATGATTGTCCTGAGGGAGCTATCAGAGGGTCAGGAGATAGACAATGTTGACCTGAGTTGTTGTGAACCTGTGATAAACTTACCAAAGAATGATGATTACTTTTGTGTGAACTCAGATTTAAGTCAACATTATTGGAAGTATTTGTGTCAAGATTAGATGAGGGAACTATGCAAATTAAACATAAATATATGAACAACAACCTGAAACAGCACAGATAAAGCAGAACAGTAAATCTTTCTTACAGTATTTTAAAATACATAATATTGTCTGTAATTCTTTAAAATTAATAATGGTAAGTAGCTGTTTTGATTCTCTCTTGCCAGTCAGAAACCACAGACTTCAATTTGAAACAATTAATTCAAAAGAAATTTTCAAGAATTTATTTTTAATTATATTTTAAAAGTATTTTCAGCTAGTAACTAGTTACAAGCTATTAGAAAACGGTAGAAAAAGTGAGAATCACACAGATTAAAACAAAATAACACAAAATAAACAACAGCACTTTTGTGGCAAAATAAGGACTTCATAGAAGATCAAATTTATCACAGCAATGAACACCTGAGGCAATATTACCTACATCAATTGCATGAAAGACAGAATAAAAAAATGCATGAAAGAAAAAGTTTTCTGGCACACAAAAATCAATTAGATCCCACAAGAGCAGAAGGATTGCATAAATTCTAGCAGAACGCAAGTGAACTGCCTAATGATTTACATGTTGGCAGATGATACAGTCAGACATGTAGAGGAAAACATCTGGAAAGAGAGAGAAATTATGTTAGAGATGGAGATGCACCAGGAGTCTCAGCACTGAACTGAGTAATCGAATTGTCCTGCACACACTGGGAGTTTTGGAATGACTTATCAGCTCTCACAGAGAAAATCTAGGCATTATCATGAACAGACTGATAAAATTATTTTCCCAATGTGTATCATTAAGCAAAAGTAAGAAGGATCAATAAGACAGAAATTAGAGTAATGACCATGCAGCAAAAGCCTAAGCTGAACACATTAAAAAAGTTCGAAATGTCAGGGGAGTGGTGTTCTCCAAACTGTGGGACCAGCCATACAAACTCAGACAAACTGCAGCTTTCCAGTTTGTATACTGATAAAGTATTATAATATAGACTCAGGTTCATAATCAAGTATTGTAAAGAGAATGGAGATCTTTACATAGAATGAGCTGTACAAACATACAACATATCCATTCCAGTTAAGAGGAATTCTGAGAAGATAAAAACAAAAGTTGTTGCTCTTGTTTGTCTTGTCCTCACATTTGCCATCTGATGTTAATTCTAATTCCATTAGCTTCTTTCTTACTTGTGATGTTATGTGATGGTATTTTTTGCACATAAATTAAACATATGGGACACTGAAATTCTGATGGTCAGTGTAGACCCTATCTTATAAAATCTTGTAAAATCTTTTTAGACAGAGCCTGATTGAGCAAGAGCTAGTGTCAGGACAAGGACACTGAAGGGATGCTCAGTGTTTCTACTCTTCCTCATTCAGATGCATACTCTGGAATATGCATCCTGCTAGTTGGGCTGTAAAGTTCTGTATTGTAATGCTTGTGTAGCAGAGTGTTAAAGATTTCACTGATCAAGCACCATTTATCTATCTGCTGAGTTGTGTATTAACCTTCCAGAAGACACATTGTTCAAAGATTCCAACTGCCCTCAACAAAAATTTTTAGGCATTTCTGAGAAAATACATAGTGAAGTCTCAGATCTAGGTCATTGCTTCTATTCAGCAATTCCCAATAATGTTTTTCTTTATTTGAATCTGTTTATAAGCATATGTGTACTTACATATGTAAGTCCCCTGCAGCAGTAAAGCCCAGCTTTGCACTATAGGCTCACAACCAGAAAAGTCTGGGAATTGCTATTTGGCCTGATCTAGACTGCACTACAATGACTTGGAAGACAACAGCAGTGGCAAAGGAGGTGATGGGAAGATGCTATGGATATCCTCTGCAACTTCTGCCTTTGTATTTGCATGACATGTTTTCTGCTAGCTGTGAACTTGTGTCCTTTGCCTAGTCTTGCTTGCTCCAAGAGATCACAATGTCCAGATTTTTAAAGACAGCACTGAGCAAGCCTCAGCACAAGCAAGTGGGTTCCTGCTATCTCCTCTGTAGTAGAAACAATTAAGTTATTTAAAGGCATCCTACTTGTACTTCTAGCTCTAATAATTATATCTAAGATGTGGGTTTTGTTTGTTGTTTTTTTTTTTCTAATTCTAATTTTCTAGTTTCTAATGCAATTTTTCTCCTTTGAAGTTAATCCCCATCTCCTTTTTTTAAAAAAAGGTCCAGTATTGGAGTTTAATGTTGCTATACAAATGTACATGTATGATTTTCTCTTTGTGAAGACGTTCACTAAATGCCATAATGCTTAACATTTTAACCAAACTTTCTCCCTGAAGCTATACCTTTGTATTACTCTGTAAAATTTCAAGGAGCCTTTCACTTGGTCGGTCCAAAAAAAAAGCCATTCCAAGAACTTATTCAGTTGACAGTATCTTGTTTGACCAATCCATTTTCATGAAAACATTTCAGCTTAATTTTTGGGAGCTGAAGTAATTAATTTTCAATTTTAAAGCATGCTTGAAAAATATTCTTACCGTTCTAGACATTCAATTTTTTTACCTCATTGTGTGTAGTTCAAGATGATTTTTAAAATGACAAAAAAATAGCATTTTTGAAATCTGATACATACAGTTTTTGGACTTCAGATCACTGACTCTGTTTATTACAGTTGAAAAGGGCCATTAGAGCTAACCAATAATATCAGCGCTTCTCAGGCTATCAATCACCCACATGGTCACTTTTCAGTAAGGCTGTAGGAACAGTAATTTCTCTCCAGGATGCCCTGGAGCTCTGAATCCAGTATACCACTAAAATATCTGTTGCAGCTACCTATCCTTTTGGGCAATGCTAGTAAAAACCAGCTAGACAAGCTGCCAGTGCAGAAGGTTTTTACAGAAGCTAAGGACAGTTATCTGTTAACAATATGAAACAGCAAAATAGAGATCATGTGTACAGCATGGATACCTACAGTCTATTCAACTTACGATAAAATGGGCTACATTGTATAGTGAAAAGTTTTTTAGAAATCATGCTAACTGACACAGCAATTTCGGCTTCACTAGAAATAAGTCTGCTTTGATGATACAGACACATCTGTCTCACACCAGTAAGCCAGAATCCAGTCAATCATACCTGTCAACTTTAACGAGTGCCAAACACTGGCAAGGCAAATGGCAGCCAGACTGCTTCACTTACAGCTATTGTTTCAGGCTGTAGGTAGAACCACAAGGATATGGCTGAAAGGAGCAACCAGAAAATTTGTAAAGCTGCCCAACGGTTCAAAGTCTATGACTGTGTACTAATACTAACAATATTTAGTCCTGAAATATTGCTTGGGTATACATGGAGGAAAATGTAATTTATTTATAAAGTTCTCAATTACCTATTTTAGCAGCATTTTTATCATTTTACTTCTACTGCCAGTGAGTAAGAAAAACTCAGCTTGTTCAGCTATGTTTCAGATCTCCTTTTCTTTTAGAATTTCCTAGACTTCCTCTGTTTATGAAGGTGACTTAGAAGTCAACCTTTTCACTACTGATATGTGTCCTTAGCACCTCAGTGTGCTCCCCTGAAAACCACTGTTTAAACTCAGCACAGTCCAGAGCAATTTCATACAATTGTCGAACTCCTCAATGTTACCCATTTCTTTCTCAGACAGGCAACAACAGTGACTGTGTAAGTGAACCTCCTCTTTCCCCATAACCATACCTTCAGATGGCACCCTGCAGTATGCTGTACACCGTGCAGCGAGACTGTGGCTGTATCGACCCACATAAGCATTGGGCTCTATTTGCCTGTTCTTTATGCTTCCATCTTCCAGGCAGCCTCTTCTACCTATGAGGGTTGGATTTTTTTTCATCTGTTCCCCTCCTTTTTGCATTATACCATCTCTTGTACTCCATGAGAAGGTCATTATGGGCACTCCCTTGCTTATTTTTGAAGGGAATGTTCAAGACAAATGTAGAAAGACTGTACCTTCTGCTCTCCTAGGATGGACAGGAAAAAAAAAGGGTATCTGTTATCAGGTGAATTTTTTTTTTCTTTCTTTTCCTTTTCATTATCTGTTTCATTATATATTTCCCCCCCTACCATGTCACTTGTCACATAAGACTGCAAGCATCTTTCAACAGGAACTGTAAGCTTCTTTTGTTCTTGTTTTGTTTTTCTATGGGGCTTAGCAAGGCTAATCCTGCTGGTTTTACTAATGTACCAGAATGTATTTATTTATTTTTTAATATATCCCCACTTACAAATAGTACAATTCAAGAGACAGAACAATAATTGCCCATAATTACCTTTTGATTGAAGATTGGCATTCCCAAAAATCTTTCTTACCCTAAAAAGGCTTGTAGCAGAAAACCAGAAAAGATGTCCCAGTAGACACAGATATCAGAATTTCCCATTTATGTGTGATTCTGTGTGTGTGCAAAATGTTTAATGCCTACTTTTGAAATCATTTGAAATCCCTTCCAATCCTATCAGTGCTTTTGCCTATTAAGGTTGGTCTTGTTCTGCAAAACTAACATGACATTACATTAATACAGTTAATAAGACAGGCAAAAGTGGGGATGGTAACTTTAGTAACTTTTAAAAATATTTGTAAAATGGAGAATGAAATACAGGTTTAAAACCTTAAAGAGTGAAGACTCGTTCAGTCAGGTACAGTAATTTTCCTGAAGGCCTGACTGATACGTGAAGGACTATTTTACACAGCATGGTAACTTTTGCATATACCCATCCATGGTTTCCATTCATAAGAAAGAGATAGCTGGTATTGAAAAGCACACTACTCTTAGAAAATCCCTACAGACAGCCTAGCTGAGATGTTAATTTTCATTTCAAGAGCCCTAGGCTTATAATTGACATTACAGGCTGCCCAGAGAGGTTGTGGAGTCTCCTTCGCTGGAGACATTCAAAACCCGCCTGGATGCGTTCCTGTGTGATGTACTCTAGGTGACCCTGCTCTGGCAGGGGGGTTGGACTAGATGATCCTTCGAGGTCCCTTCCAACCCCTAGGATTCTGTGTAATTCTGTGTGTAATGCTGTGTGATTTATTCCAGGCAAAATACTACACTACATTGATCAATAAAAAAACTCTTTTTCTGAAAAAAATTACATTAATATTGCAGGGTTGGTTAGAAATGTACAAAAAACTCCCCACTCTCATTTCATTATATCAACATCTTCCATATGATTCACTCATATTTAATTTCTGAAACACAGACATACCTTATTTGCTGGAAACTAATTGTAGAACTAAGTCAATATGAAAGTTATTAACATGAAGCCAGTATTAATTTTATTTCTATTATTTCACAAAAGTAACATAATTTATTTGTCCATAAATCTATTAATTATGTTGTATTTTCTTTCATGGCCAGCACTGTTCCATTACTAGAATCTAAAAGAGGTAACAATTTTGGATGGGGATACAAAGAATAAAACCAAAGCTAATTACCTTATCAGTAAAACTGCAATATCAATAGTATCCAAATTATATTTTTCTTTTAATTGAAGAAGACAAAACCAGTTGACTCTTTGCTATGGAAATTTAGGGGTTGTTTAAATGTTTAAACATACAGTTTAAAGGTTAAATGACCCATGCTGTTGAATAGTTGGCAAAAAGTGAATTTGTTGTTTTTTCGTCTCTCCATTTTCACATGTTCTTGGATTGGGACACAAGCAATCCTCATCACTGACAGCTGGTTTTTGTACCACTCAATTTGGAAATCTCTCTGTGACCTGTTAAGTTCACTCTGTCTCCCTCCAACAGCTGGAGACTTGACTTTCTTCCTAATATACACACACTTTCTACACAGCACCGCATGTACTGTCTTAAATAAATAATTTGGAATAGGCCATGAATTCTGGGACACATTGCTGTAAAACCCAAGCAGTTGCTTCAGATGTTCTTTCAGACTTACTGGAGAAAATTTAGCAGATTAACCTTTACTCCCCATTTTTGCTTCTTCAGGCTATAGACAAAGTGAAATAGTGATTATTTCTATTATAGCTTTGAAATGAGTGGCAATAGGCAGCTTAGTAAAGGACACTGCTGCTAAAAAGACTGAGTTACACATCACCCTAACTGATGATATAATAGTAGATATGGTGAGCTTTCCTCATCTGAAGGTAACTTTTACATGGTTAAGTATAGTATTCCATGGGTAGCATTCACTGGGAAAAGACTATATAATTGATAATGTTGCTAGGTAATATTCAGAAGCTCAGTTTAAGCCTTTACTCTTTACTTTCTCATCATACTCATTTTCCTCACAAGGGTGGGCACAGAGCCCAGGTGATGTTAAGAACAGCAATGTTTAGTGTACTGAGACACCTTGCTGACATAAGAGCTATTATGGAGCTTAATGCTGTATACAGGCCAGGTTACAGAGCATACTTCTAAATTAAGTCAGTTTTAGAAGGATTAATGTGTTTATTGACCTATAGGAGCTTGCAATTTTGGTCAAATTTTCTTTGATCTTGGTATTATTGTTAAAACTTTGAGCAGAAGAATTATTTGATCTCTATATGACTGTACCTCTAAAACAAATTAACCCCACTACAGCACTATTATTATTATTAATGTTACCTTTACAGTAAAAGTGCAATTTAAGCTTCCTTTAAAATTATAGCTCAGGAGTTCAAGGGGAGCAGCAAAGCCAGTAAAGATCACATTAAGCCTCTTTTTTCAATGTGTGAGAAGCGTCATCTAAACATTTCAAGCCAAGTCTTGGAATTAGCTTCAGGAAACTTGGCTCCGCTGAAAGAAACAGCCTTCTGTCAATGTCAAGAACAATCCTAAAGAGTAAAAACAGTGAACACAGAAGGCTGCACTGAACCTCTGAGTTAGAAACAAACAGTCAGCAAAGATTAATATTTATCTGAGCTTTCCATTTGTTTGTCCCACTGCAAACATATTAACAGATATGCCATGACTTCATGTTGCTATATACTCTAGCAATGGGACAGAATAGTAACAGGGAAAAAAAAAGGAAATCCAAGTATGTTTTAAACTGAACTCATGTCTCTGTAGAGAAATTAAAGTATTTTTTGGTAAAAATCTTGGAAAATCTTAGCTGCACATGTCACAGTCAGTTAACTGTTTGAATTGTTTTGTCAATTCCATATGAAATATTTCCTCATCTCCTAATTTTGAAGTTCAAAGTATAATTTAGGTGACAGTGTTAGAGCTTTGACTGTAGGATAAAAGCTGAACATACATGATGTCAGTAAATTTAAAACAAGAAGTAACTTCTTGCAAATTCATCTATGGCATAGATGTTTGTGAAAAGTAGTGAGAATGAAGTTCTTTGCTCCAGAGGGCACTGGGAATACACTACAACTGTCTGAGCATCTTCTCATGGCTTCAGTAATGCCAATATGAATGACTGCTTCAACTAAGAAAGCAGATGGTAATTTCTCCATAGTCTACTCCCCACTGCTACCAGTGCTAAACGATGCAGGTTTTTACTGCAGTTCTGTGGTATGGAAATGCAAATACTTAACTTTTAAGGTTTGTTGCTTCTGTTATTTAAAAAAATAATGGCTATACTACTTTGTGCTTTTGCAGTAACTAAGGTAGGGGTTATCTTCTAGTTTTTGTGAGGCTGTTCCAAAATATTTCAAAACACTTTAAGTGATTATCACTATTAAAAAAATAATCATTTGACACTATCCTTTATCCTTTAAATGTGAAAAAAGTAAAGAAAATTGTAATGCGATAGTCACAATTTGTATCCCATTCTCATAAAATGGGAGCTTCCAAGCAGAATTCTATGAAACACTAGTTGTCCACAGAGTACTTGCAGCTAATTCTTGGAAGGCTGGCTAGTCATACACTGCTGGCTTTAGTCCTTGTTTCCAGCTGTTTCACATGAAAGACAACTAAAAATACATTAAATACTTCTCCATACAAGCAAGTTAAAAACTGCTGCAATAATGTTAGGCACCCTAAGTAGAAATGTTTTGTGCAAAATTACAAAGAGAAGCAAGGGAAAAAAAATATTACAATCTTTCTGCTGAAGTGTGGTCTGTGATATGGCAAGAGAAAACCTTTACAAGGTTCAATTTCAGTATTTCAGCGTGTTTTGGGTATTCTAAACTGTATCAGATGTTCAAGGTTCCGACCCAGTAACACACTCAGTCACAGATCTAACCAGTATTTTCTGTTGCAGTTTGGCCTATGCTTATGTACCTCACTGAAATCAAAACCCATACGCCAATGAAATAATGTACTGATAGCTACATCAAGTGTTCAGAATAGACACTAATAGATTCTTCCTAGATATTAAATGGTCTATGTAGAAATTTAGTAGTCTAAAGGTGCCTCCTTACAAGGCTGGAGGGTGTAACTTAATGGAAACATAAATTAATAAAATCTGCAAACACAAATTAATGAAACATGCAAACTGTGAGGTTGGAGTGAGCTGCAGTTTCTAGAGTTGTACACTTGCCTATTTACAACAGTAAATTTATACCCAGATTTACATGACATTGAAGATTCACCTCATACTTTCTTTGTATTTCTGATTTTTACTTATATTGTGGTCTCGGTGTGACTACATGTTTTTGGTTGAGGTTTTTTTTTTGTGGCCTTATTGTTCCCTCATCTGGGAGACTTGTACAATTCTGATAAAAGCAATTCTTGCAAAGAACTCAGCTTGCAAAATGTAATATGCTGTGGGGCACTAGTATCAAGGATGTCTCACCTTAGACCAGTCTCCCATTCTCCAGATGTAGCATTTGGAATAGTCCTCACAGTCCTCTGCTTCTCTAGGTCTTGTGGACAAAACACATTTCTTGCGAGGATTGGTGCACCTCACGGTCCGATGCCGTACTCCCTTACCACACTTTACAGAGCACTGTTGAAAAAAGATGTTTTTCACGATTGTACAAAAGTCATAGTTGCCCCATTTTATCTCCTTCTAATGACCTCTGTCAGGCTAACAAAAATATTTCAAGACTTCATTGATTTTCTGACTTCCAATCTTCAATTGCATAGACATTTGTTAAAAACTAATAAATAAACAAAAATTCCTTATGGGGCAGAATATTGTTGCATTTTCAGCTAAATATATATAATTAGATCAAAAATTATTTGCTTAAGGAAAAACTAGGTTTTTGGACAAGAAAACATCTGAAAAATCATGATGAAGTTAATGCAAAATGATATACTGAAGATATTAGGCAATCTTTGTTCTACGAATGAAAGGAAATATAATGAAAGAATGTTTATATAATGTTTATAAGAATAAGATATGAAGTAACTTCAGAAAAACTCTCTAAAGTCTAATAGAACTTTTTTGGGAGGGAAAATGGTTAAAATTGAAAAGTAAATATTCTAAACCCATGCAAAAATCCAGACTGAATTTGAAAATTCAAAGTCACTGCATATACGGTATGTGGAAACTCTTCAAGTTTCACAGAAGGTCTTAATCTATGTTTTTTTTCCACTATCGCCACTTACACTGCCAAAAATTGTCATTTCCTTCTCAAAACCTTATCACTGCTTTTGATCATCCCACTGCTTGCAGACCAAAACTATTCTGCTAAGCTGATTAATTACTGCAGGAAGCAGTAATTATCAGTTTCTAATATAATCATGATAGTAGGAATGGCCATGGGAAACACCTCAACCTTCAAAATATATTTATTGCTTCAAAGAAAAACATGGTTATTTATTTCTCACCTCTCAAGTAAAACAAACCAACTAAACAATCTGTGTTTCCTCCTCTCACCTCTGTAAGGGAATACCATTCTTCTCACAGCCAGTCCTTGCAGTATAAACCTCTGTGTACCAAACCAGTAACTGCTACTATTTACTTCTCTTATCTCTACCTTAGCACCTGCTTTTCATCTTTGAAGACATTCCCTATGTCTTAGCTTGTTCTTCCTTGTGGATCAAGGGGTGCTGCTAAGCAGAGAAGGCCAAAGAAGCACTGAACCTATATTCAGAAGTTGCTATTTGTATTTTGAATCTGGAGGAACCCATAGCACAGCTGCTGGTATGAGAGGCAATCAGAATTCCCTTTGCTCTTCCAATGGAGGCAGAAGCTCCGAATAGCCCCTTCAGCTTGTCCAGATGGCAGTGATAACAATACCCTTCTTCCTCCATAGTCAATTACTTTTACAATTAATATAGCTTTTTAGAAGAAGAAAAAAGCCAAATGAACATGCACATTAAAATATCTTAAATTAATAAAGCATTTTGAATAATTACATTCTACAGCAATGCTTCAGGATGCAACATATGCAAAACTGTGGTATTTCCAAGCCCTTTTGCCCACTGCTTGTGCTGTTCTTGGAAGAGCTAAGAAAGAGGAAGAAGAAAATGTCCACTGCAGACAGCTTCTCTCATAGCCTCTCTGAAGCAGAATGGCAGAAACCATCAATATCCCTTAGTACAAAAGTATGTCAGAGATGCTATCACTCTGAACTCAAGTTCTAGTAGCTGATAAATAATGGCTTTAATTCCATTTGCCCCTCATTACACACTACTACAATCAGGACATACTTGATTACATGTGCTTGAAAACTGGCCAAAAGAAACTGCTCCAGGACATTAACTAGGTAAAATGTAGTAGTTCTACATGGCTGGCTTTCTTAGTTCCTGATCCCTTTGCCAAATCATTGCACGAGAAGCCTGAAAATCATTAGACTGAGCTGTGCCACTTGCCATGGAAAAAAATCATATTCCCAGCAAATAGCAAAAGCATAAATAATCACTATGGGCTATTTGTATAAATAAATGCAGCACCTCGGACCAGACTCCCGCCTCCCACACAGTCATGCAATCCTGGCCTTCACAGAGCTGTGCAGAAGCAGGCTTTGGTCCAGAGCAATCCCTCTCCCTAGCTCTGATCAGGGTCCCATTTCTGAGCTGCTGTGTGCAGGCTACTTGTCTGTTCTGGGTCCCTTTTCCACATGTCCTTGAACACGCAGTCCAATCTGTCATCATCCATCTGAAAAGAAATACAGGCAATGTAGTAACAAGAAATCAGGAAGGGAAGAGTAGCATCACATCATCTTACCGATACACACATCCAAAATATAGTTGTATACTTTCTGCCTCCTCTTAACTTCACTTTGTTAATGGGCTACTTATTAATCTAGTATATTTTACATTAAATAAGAAGTTAATGTTCATATCACTTCATTCCCCAGCACAGTGTCCTTGTGTTTTCAGAGTACTCTCTTCTCACTATAATTCCAAACAGAAAATACACATACATTTTAAAGATGACAGATCACCTATCAGCCTGTCAGTTATTCTCTATCTATATGACTATATGTCAAGCGCATGCCATGCATGTGAAGTCCAGCATTCTTTGAAAATAGTTGCTAGACAAAATCACTCCTGTGTGAAATGCTCATTAAGCTGGAGGAAGTATAATAGCTCAGACTTACATTCTTCAGGGTCAGGCCTAACTCAGGTTGTGTGGTTTAAATCCACAAGGAAGGCTGATGCAGCTTGGCAGAGCCCACATACCTGGACAGCAGTTGTTCTAGAACATAATTTTCCTCAAATGGTCTGTAGCTCTAAACTATGGCCATGTGCCCTGAAAAATCAAATAGCTCTACCACTGATGCAGTACTCAAGTGTATCTCAGAAGACTTAGGTTACAAGTGAGAGTTTTTAGAAAACTAAGATTTAGCAAATTTGGTCCAAACTTCTGTCATGTTTCTATTGTAAGAAAATTAAACATTTAACTAAGGTTTTCTTATTATTAGTCCAGAGTCTCAATTTACAAATCACAGCCTGTCAAGATAATACAATAGAATTTAAGATACTTCTTCAAGTGCAAACAACTAGTTACGCAAGTATATGCTTTAGCTACATGTCTGTTGGAAGCTAATAATACTTGTTTTGTAATAATCACTATAACTGTATTAAAAACTGGATACCTGTTAAGGATCATGATACCTTTCTACATTTCTCAGGAAAGCATCTCTGGGCAGCAATTATCAACATTTAAAATGTTTCATTTAATAAGCTGAAAGAAGTGCAGAACATTGAAAATTTATGATTGATAAGGCCTCAGAAAAATATGAGACTATTCCATTTCTATCCATTAAGTGCATAGTGATGAATAAAACAAAACAAAACAAATAAAATAAAATAAAGATCTTCTCAAGTATGTGTATAATGAAATACAAATTATCCCTCCAAAGTGTAATGCCCTAGTCTGGGGAAGTTCAAAACTCAGTGGTTTGGTCTTACTTAAAATGTATCATACCTTGCATTTTATCAATTTCAGTATTTCATCCTTTCCAAGAAAGCTATGTCATCTGGTTCATTTTACATGCTTTGTTCAACAACATTGGCATTTTATTTACTTAATAATTATTTTTATCTTTAAAAATAACATCTTTAATGGTATTTTTTTATCTTTAAAAATATTATATCTTTAAAAATACCAATCTTTAAAAATACCATCTACCTCTCCTCCAGATGACTGCAGTAGACCTTTCCCAGTGCCTACTCCTGGGGACACTAACCAAATATTGCTAGCTGCTCTCTCCTCCCTTGAAACATGGCAGATAATTTAACCAAGTCCACACAATACTTTGGGACTTCCTTAGTCATAATTCTTAGCTGCCATTTGGAAGCAGGATGGCAAACTCTGAAATGAGACACTGTGCCAGCTTGGCCAGCCAGTGTAAGAAGCAGGCTGCCAGCATGGCTGCAGGGACACCAAATAGAGTGGGCTTTGCAGGACACAGGCGGCATGCTGCAGTTATTTATCAATCTATTTATTTATTTATTTACTGCACAGTTATTTATTTATTTACATTTACTGCACCCAGTGCTTACTGAAAGCTTTTAAAGGAATGAAGCCTTGATTGATCAAAACACTAACACATAACATCCATTAAAAACTTGGGATTAAATCAATCTCTATATAAACAGCATTTAAATTTAAATTTCATAGTACACATCAATCTGTGAGAACACTTCCTGAGGGAAGTTATGAGCTGAGTAAGTATTGATTGCCTTAAGGGGTCTCTTTCACTAAAAGGAAAAACAACAGCTAGTGCTTCTGTTTTCCCTAAATTTTAGATTATAATTTTTGGATTGATGTATTTACTGCACACTCATTGTCAGAGGCAGTCATCTCTCTTAACTCCTAAGATTTTTACATCTAGATACTAGTTTAATTTAATCAAATCACTATTACCTGGTCTGGCATGGCTGCTCATTGCATTTGCGGATCTGTGGTTCAGGTTTTGTTAAATATTTGCATTTCTTGTTGTCTACCAGACTGATATTCTTGTTCATAATCTTTGTGCAAGAGACTGTCGTCTTTCTTTCACCTAGTTAAAACAAAAAAACAACAGGTATGTGGGGAAACCAGGAATATTCAACTTTGTTAAAAAAGGAAGGGCAAAGATATTTGATGAAGATACAGCTACTTCATGTACAGTTTGGCTAAAAGAACTGTAAAATATGTATAAGAAAATCAAAGCTAGCAGGGATCTTAAGAGAGATACTAAAGTTTGTAGGGAACAATGTGATTTTCTAATCCAATCAGCACACCACTGTCAACAGAGTTTTGCTGCTTTATTCTTGTAACTAGTCATAGGCTAGACTCTTAATCTTATTGGAATAATTGTTTCTTTCTCAACCACTGAGACCCCAGTGTTGGGAAAACTTTGCAGAAAAATTACAGAGGGTGGAAGCAAGAACAGGTAGACTGGGAGGAATACAGAGAAATTGTCCAAGCAGCTAGAGATCAGGTTAGGAAAGCTAAAGACCTGATAGAATTAAATCTGGCCCAGGGCATCAAGGGCAATAAGATGAGCTTCTACAGGTATATCAGTGATAAAAGGAAGACTAGGGAATATGTGGAGCTTCTCCAGAAGGAAACGGGAGATTTGGTGACCCAGGATATGGAGAAGGCTGAGGTACTCAATGATATTTTTGCCTTGATCTTCTCCGGCGAGTGCTCAAGACACACTGCCCAAGTCACGGAAGGCAAAGGAAGGGACTGGGAGAAAGAAGAACCACCCACGGTAGGGGAAGGTCAGGTTCAAGATCATTTAAGGAACCCGAATATGCACAAGTCCATGGGACCTGATGAGATACATCCATGGGTTCTGAGGGAACTAGCGGATGAAGTTGCTAAGCCACTATCCATCATATCTAAGTCGTGGCAGTCCGGTGAAGTTCCCCCTGAGTGGAAAAGGGGAAAAATAACCCCCATTTTTAAACAAGGAAAGAAAGAAGACCCAGGGAACTACAGGCGAGTCAGTCTCACCCCTTGTGCCTGGTAAGATCATGGAGTAAATCCTCCTGGAAAATATGCTAAGCCAGATGGAAAACAAGGAGGTGATTGGTGACCACCAACATGGATTCAGTATGGGCAAATCATGCCTGACAAACTTGGTGGCCTTCTATGAAGGGGTTTCACAGTTGGTAAATAAGGGAAGAACAACTGATGTCATCTACCTGGACTTGTGTAAAGCATTTGATACCATCCTGCACAACATCTTTGTCTCTAAATTAGAGAGCCCTGGACTTGATGGATGGTCACACTCAGTGGATAAGGAATTGGCTGGATGGTCGCACTCAAAGAGTTGTGGTCAACGGTTCAATGTCCAAGTGGAAATCAGTGATGAATGGGGTTCCTTAGGGATTGATATTGGGACTGGTTCTCTTTAACATCTTTGTTGGTGACACAGACGGTGGGATGGGGTGCACCCTCAGCAATTTTGCTGATGACACCAAGCTGTATGGTGCAGTGGACATGCTGGAAGGAAGGGATGCCATCCAGAGGGACCTTGACAGGCTTGAGAGGCGGGCTTGTGCAAACTGAATGAAGTTCAACAAGGCTAAATGCAAGGTCCTGCACATGGGTCAGGGCAATCTCATGTACAAATACAGGCTGGGCAAAGAATGGATTGAGAGCAGCCCTGACGAGAAGGACTTGGGGGTTTTGGTTGATGAGAAGCTCAACATGAGCTGGCAGTGTGCACTTGTAGTTCAAAAAGCGAACAGTATCCTGGGATCTGTCAAAGGAAGTGTGATCAGCAGGTCGAGGGAGGTGATTCTTCCCCTCTATTCTGCTTTCATGAGACCCCACCTAGACTATTGTGTCCAGTTCTGGAGTCCCCATCATAAGAAGGGCATGGAGATGTTGGAGCAAGTCCAGAGAAGGGCCACAAAGATGATCAGTGAGCTGGAGCACCTCTTCTATGAAGACAGGCTGAGAGAGTTGGGGTTATTCAACCTGGAGAAGCGAAGTCTCTGGAGAGACCTCATAGCATCCTTTCAGTACCTGAAGGGGGCCTACAGGAAAGCTGGGGAGGGACTTTTTGTGAGGACATGAAGTGATAGAACAAGGGGAATGGGTTCAAACTAAAGGAAGGTAGATTTAGATTGGATTTTAGGAAGAAGTTCTTCACTGTGCCAGTAATAAGACACTGGCACAGGTTGCCCAGAGAAGTTGTGGCTGCCTCCTCCCTGGCACTATTCAAGGCCAGGTTAGATGGTGCTTTGAGCAACCTGGCCTAGCGGGAGGTGCCCCAGCCCATGGCAGAGGGATTGGAACTCAATGATCTTGAAGGTCCTTTCCAACACAAACCATTCTATGATTTTATGATTTAGGAAGGTGGGTACTGCCTGCAGAAATCTAATGCATGCTCTGTACAGAAACCTTGCCCTGATAGATGGGTTGGAGCCTGGTGTCTCTCAAAGCTGGAAGCATTAGATACCAGAATTTAATGTAATACCTATCACAAGCAGTAACTTGTAATTAGATTGCAGACTAATTTTTAGAAAACTAGCAATCCTTGAATTAAAGACTTCAATTAGTAGAAAATTGGTTCATAACCATTTGTTCCTGAGGTTATGTTTTAACACTCCATTTCTATCCTGAAGTTCACTGATAAACAGGCTGCGTGCAGGATTGGACAGACTTAAGTGTGCAATGTCCACCAGTGGTCAGCAATGTGACTGTGGATGGGGCAGTTAAGTTGTAAATGTGCATCATGTGTGTGACTACAGATGAAATTTTACATGGTGCTTGTGTATGTGAGAGCACATGCAACTAATTTATCCTGTACAGAACTTGAAATGTTTGACAATTCTTTCTGCATTTACATATACATCTATGTATTGATATTCCCTCCCGAACAAAGCGAGCTTTTCTGCAACATAGGAGGTGGCAGACCAGTTACATATATAAACACGCATGAAATCACATGGCTTCATCAATAGTTTCATCCTGACATACACTTTAAGCATTTGAGTAAAACTATTGAAAATTGTTATATTATTTCATTAGATTCATCAAAATACTGATGTTAAAAATTGAAACACAAATATTTGCACAGGGTACAAGCTGCAGTATTTAATTTCATTACTGCTTCATATTTAAGCCAAGAACTAAAAGAACAGTTAAAATGGTTTTGTCTAAAGTAAGATAAATCTTTCACTTCTATTTCAGAATATTTGCAGTAAAAAAATGCATTTTATGGAACTTTCTATGAACTCTGCTATTTTAGATAATAACACAAAATGAAGGCCAGATATAACAGAAAAATAAGATAAATAAACAATACAATAAAACACTTCAATACTTATTTAAGCATTAGTGTAGAATAAATTACTGACATGTTGCATTTTAAGACTTCTCCAGATGATTGGGAACTTTAGAAATATTTGGGGCAATAATGAGAGATTGTGGTAGCATTAAAATTGTTCTAAAAGTACTTCAGGAAACTGTAAAAAACATGAATATTCCAAGTGAAAAGGAATGCACTACTAAGAAATAGAGGATGCTACTAGCACCATGTACAAAATACCTTCAGGGAAGAAGCTTACTTACCAACCACAAAAAACATGTTTATGGAAACTGCAGTAATACGTCATGACACCAGGATTGTTCACAGAGTCAAAGAAGCTAGAACACTCTGTTCCTTATGCTGCTGTTATGAGAAAGTAAAGCATTTCCAGGCCTTCTTACTGAATTACAAGGTGCACAGCAGTTTTCAGAACTCCTGATTAGGGCAATCATGACTATTAAGGTTGTAAGACAGGTATGAAAAATCAGTACAGTATTCACAGAGTAAGTCTGACTAATTGCACAAGGTATGAACAGATCTCTAATGGTTATATTAATTAAAAAAAACCTGAAGTGTTTTTTCAGTGTAGTTATCTATTTGAATAACCAACTTCTAAACATCAGTTTTAAAGCATTTTGTTACAGCAACACTGTTCCTGTTCCAATATTTGTTTTCATAATCGTATTTTGTTCTCCAAAATTTCCATTTTTTATGGTTTATAAACATAAACATAGGAAAAGTATCACATCAGTGCACTAACATCTGCAATATTTGTTCTGTATGTTTTTGGATCATTCTCAACTCCTGTTATCAACTGTACAAATTTGATCTGAGACTGAGGTTCAGCTTTTCTGTAGTTTACAATGTCTTTTACAGACCATTTATCTTCAATAGTTCCAAATACAAAATGGAATGCATGTGAACTTTCTATTCTTGTTCTAACTCTTTCACTTGTATTTCTTCCTGGAAACTGTGTCCTGAATTTGCTTTGCTAATCTAGATTTTGTTCCAGTGCTACCATCTTTTGCTACTTACTTTATCTAGTTTGAATGTTTTCCTGGAGCTATCACTATTCTTTTAGTATAATCAGGAAGCATGAAACTGAAGTATATCCACCATTGTATGGAATCATACATACCACAGTGAGAATATGACTATTAAATATACAACACTGATCACCAGAGTCTTAAATATTAATACACCATGTGTTTTAATTGAGATATATATACAAACACACAGAGTATATATATATGTATATTGTATTGACATACATATATATGTATTGTTATATACATGCATATTTTATATGTGTATACATTTTTAGTATCTGTGTGTGTGTCTATGTGTTTGTCTATTTTTCTTTTATTTTACCTCCTCCACACACAGCATCACAGTCCTCCCAGCCAGAATGAGTCCACATGAAAAGAGGCTCTGGTACTTTAGAGCTCTGATTCTCAGGAAGAGGATCCAGTGGGATTGTGTACTCATAGTGCAGACCATAGCTCTGGTCATGGAAGAGTAGCACCTGCAAGATATGGAAAAGGAAAACCTACCTATGTACACAGACACTGTGGAAGACAAACTCCAAACTATGAGAGATCATCTTGAAAAGCACAACAGAATGACTTAATGCTCTATAGCCTTTCGACCTTCCTGATGGATTTTGCAGAAGAAATTAATGAGAGTATCCAAATCAAGACAATGGAAAAATATTTTAATTAGCATAAAGGTCAAAAAGCCCTGCATGTGAAATAAGCAAACAAAATTCAGCAGAGATCTGGAGGACAACCATGTCTTGTGATTTCAGCACTCTTAAATAGAGGAGATCAGTTTTAAAACTATTTTAGCTATACCAGACTTTTTGCATTTGAAGGGTTTTGAATTGTGAAGTACTTCTTCACCCTCTCTTCCTCTTTCTTTTTGGTAGCTATCAATTTTTCCTCCCTACTGAAATGCATCAAAAATCTACTTGTTCATGGAGAACTTGGTGATTGCAATCCTGAAATGGTGATGCTGTGCTATAGTCACCCGGGACAAAAAACATCTGATATTAATTTGAATCTTTCTCCTTAGCAGCACATCAGCTTTTATGACATTTGTGGAAATGCTGAGACCTTCTATCTGTCTTCATAACATAAAGATTATTTTTGGATTTAAAAGATTTTTTTTAGAAGTGGGCTGACTTATCTCTCTATATAAGCATGTGTGTGTATATATATAGCTATAAAAGCAGGTATATCTTACATAGATCTCATTATCTTCAAGAGCCTGGAAAAAAATATTATTAACCATGCTATATGATAGTAATCAGGTAAAAAACCTTAATCTATATTGTCATACCAGTAAATGTAAAGGTGATGTTGTGGGACCTTTGGCTGATATTTTCTCCCAGAGACCTCTCCGAACATAATGGACAGTGGTCCCGGCAATACTGAATGTTCCTGAATGCTCTATCTTCCAGTCACTATTGATTGACTGTTTTCCAGTATCTCGAAGAGCTGTAAAACATATGAGAAGACTAATATATAAGGTGTCTGTTCAGTAGTGATTTGGGCCTTCTTTCACTTCCTGTTTGGATAATTTAAAAAGTAGGTGAAATCATTTAACTCTCTTTGCAACAACATTTATGGATCCTATTATACATGAACTTCAATCGAAACATGCTTCAGAAACACTTTCTGGAAGGAATGCTTGCCAAAACCATGTATGTTTAACATTACTTGAAGTTATCATCAGTGTTTTAATGCCTAAAGAGACTGACAGGCTCCAGGCTATTTCACAATTAGATCACTGAATTAATTTAAGGCAAAGGCAACCATTCTCTCTCCTAGGATAGTCATTTCTATAATCCATAAAGGCACAGGAAACAAAAATTTTGTAAGACAGTATTCAAGATTTGTGGAATTAGGCTAAAACTTCAAAAAAAATCTAGTTCAGAATTCTTTCTCCTCTACATTTGCCTTTTTCTCCACCTTATAATGTGACAATGCTACAGTCATCCTACCTAAACACTTCTTGTATACGCTTTCATCAAATAATTTGATGCTTCTAACAAATCAGAAAAGTTTGTTCTTTTTGGCTAAATCATTCCTCTCGTTGGCCTAAATAAGCATCATCAAGTCAGGTAAGATATATTTCATTCACTGAGAACACAGGCTTTTACCTTAGTTTTCTATAGTAAACTGAATAGATTCTTCTGTGAAGGACTTGTAATTTTATTTTATTTTACTTTATTTTATTTAATTTTGTTCAGATCAGGTCTGAATAATCATGTGAAGTAGAATATACTTTGAGTCGCTTTCTGGACAAGAAGTTTTTCTCTTCATTGAAATTGCATGTTTGGCATCAGACTGCTGTAAGAGAACTTCAAGAGTTTAAGCCCTGTCCAAAATTTCTTTTTTAAAGTTTTAAGTTAATGTGAGTCACTCCTGTAAACATCTTCTCTTCTCTTCATATTTATACTGTTATGTTTTGTTTCTATGGGAAACAATGGCAACAGGTTTATGGATTGGCAGAAATACAATTGTGTAAGACACCAGTCATGTGTACCGCTGCAGCACTGTTCAATAAATATTAAGACTATAAAATCCATTAACGCTGTAGATCAGCCATGTACTAAAAATAAGCAGCAATTTTACAAGATTTAAAAAATGGTATTTTAGATTTAAATATTCTATTATTAATGGTACATAGGTTCTATTTAGTGTTTAAAATGTGGGGACCAATCTTCTTCCCAGTGAAGAAACAAAACAAATGTACTAGAAAGCACTGAGGTCCAGTCAGGTCATGCTGCTCAGATGGAGCAGTAACCTCTCCCTGGAGAGCAACAGACCTTGCATCATTTTGTCTTGTCTTTTGAATGGACCTGTGTGCCACAGCATGCAGACATGTGCGGAGGCCTGGAATCCCATCCTCAGAATACAGAAACATGCCCAATCTTGAATTTTTTGCTTTTGGATTCTTCACTTGAGCCACTGGGGGTAGATGATATAAGAAAGGGTATCATCAGGCCTAAAATTTAGGCTTGGATTCAGGCAGTCCAGCTTCTGTTCTTGACTCTGTCACACCTCATATTGTAAGCAAGTTCACTTTTATTCCTCACCACTCATGTACTCCCACTCTGCTTAGCTTTTGATAGACGAGATTATCAAAAGCAATACACCTACAAATAAAAAGGCATACAAAGAAAACTTGCACAGGAAAAACCTACAGCAACTGTAACCAAAACCAAATTCAGTGCTAAAACACAGGAGCTAATTACAAGTGTATCTCTGCAGAGCACAAAATAGCCACCATCACAATGACAACTGAGTGATGGTGATGAGTGCAATGTATTTTTTAATTACTGTACTAGGGCTATACACTCTTATAATTATAATGAGGTGCAAGAGGCTATACAGACATAGAGATGCAACATTTCACAGTTCAGCTATTGCATCTCCCAGTGATCAGTGGGGAGCAACAGCACCCTATATTAACTTTGAAATTTTTGTATAAGTGGAAACTGACACACTTTACAGAGAGGTAAAGATAAAAAGGCATTTGTACCAAAATAAGAGGGAATTTAACATCTTTGCAAATTGTGAACTTTGCCTCTTGCTCTGCAAAATTTAGTCATACTCTAGAAAAGTATCAAACAATGTCATCTGAACTGACCTTTCCTGTTCTCATGACAATACAAAAAATATCTGAAATTCAGTTCTAAATGAGAGTACCTTCACTGACAGCATTTTTCAAGGAAGTCATTATTTCACTTCCATTCAGGTTATCATATGTTCCCTTCAAGCCATTTTAAGAACTTGAGAATAAGACTTGAGATTAAGACTTGAGATTTGAGTAACTTTCTGAAAAATACAGCTGAGGTAAGACTGACTGGTAGGTAGTTCCCAGCATCCTCCTTATAAATCTTTTTAAAAATGGTTCAGTATTCCCTTTTCTTCAGACACTGGTGACCTCATCTGACTACCATGAGTTTTCAAATATGCTTGACAGTGGCTTGGCAACTGCATCAGCCAGTTCCATCAGGACCCTGGGATGCATCTCATCGAGTCCCATGTAGTTGTCTATGTTCAGGTTCCTCAGGTGGTCTCCAACCTGATCTGTGATGGGAGGGACTTCATTCCACCAGTCCCTGCCTTGACATTCACAGACTTGAGATGTGGGAAAAGTGTTTACCATGGAAACTGAGGCAATACACTGTAAGTACCTCAGCCTTCTCCATGTTCATTGTCAATAGTTCTCCTGTCTTATTTATCTGTGTGTGTGGGTATGAGTACATTTTCTTTAATTTTCCTTTTCTGACTAACATAACTGTAGAAGCCCTTCTTATTCTTCATAGTCCTTGTCAAATTCAGCTCTAACTGTGCCCTTGTTTTTCTGATCCCACCCCTACACACCTGAGCAGCACCCCTTATGATCTTCCCAGGATATACATCCGTAGTTTCACTGCCTATGTATTTTCTTCTTACACTTTACTTTGACCAGAAGGTCCTTATTCAGTTATGTTGGTCTCCTGCCTTCCCTGCCTGATTTCTTACATGCAGGAATTCAGAGCTCTTACAATCTAGGAAAAATGACCTTAAAGAGCTTCCAGTTCTGTTCTGCTGCTTTACCCCCAAGCACAGTTTCCCAGGGGGTCCCATCCACTAATCTCTTAAACGACTGAAAGTCTGCTACCCTAACATTCAGGGTCCCGCCTGGCTTTAGTCTTTATCTGGCCCATATCCTTCAAGATTGTGCGTTCCACCAGGGCATGGTCACTGCAGCCCAGGATTCCATCATTCTTGACCTCTCTAAATAGTTCATCTATGTTGGTAAGCAACCAACAAGGTCTAGTAAAGCTGTTTCTCTGATTGGGCTGCCTATCAACTGGATTAAGAAATTATCCTTGATGAACTCCAGGAGTCTCCTGGACTGATTACAGCTTGCTATGCTGTTTTTCCAGCTGTTGTTGGGTTACTGCAGTCCCCAAGCAGGATCAGAGCCTGCAAGCATGATGCTTCCTGTATTTGAAATAAGAATGCTTTGTCAACAGGTTCCCCTTGGCTGTGTAACCTGTAGTAAACACCAATCACAAAGTTTCCTTGTTGTCTCAGCCTCTAAGGTTTACACATAAGCTCTCAATCTGTTAACCACTGCTTTTCAAAGACAGGTCTGTGAAGCCAAACCATTTTTTAATACAGAGGACATTTGTTTCATCTTGATGGTTTCAAAAGGTGTTACTTATTAACCATGTTCTATGGCCCTTTATATTGGAAAGGAAAACATGTTTAGTGTCAGTGGACTCTGGTCTCTGCTATGGGACCAGGTTCTCAACTGGCTTCCCTTGAAATTAGAAATTACACAGCCAAAGGATTTGGTCCAAGGTATTTTAAAACTATTAGCACTGCCAGAAATGAGGGAATCAAAATTTTGTACTATTTGTCAGACTTCATCTACTTTCCCAAATCCTCCTCCCCCAGAATGTGGTCCAACAAGCTTTTTCTTTTCACTAGGAAACATATTTCATAGAAAATCAGACAGAACACAGCACAGCTTTGGACTTGATACATATAAAAGAATTGGGAATTACAATGTCATGCAGTGTGAAACTGCAGGTCCAAAAGGAACCTTGATCATATATTTGAGAATAACAATACAGCTAATTCGCTTCTTTAGTTCAGTTCAGCTGAAAACAAATATTTTCTGTCATTTTCAATTGGGACAGAAAAATTTCATGTTTTAGATTGTAAGTAATTTGTATAGTTATATACCACTAACCAATCTTATTAATTCATTATGGGGCCTGGACTTGTCATGCCATTATCCAGGTGTCACATGAATGAGCTCTCTAATCTCAAAGCCTAGTGTATCACCTATACAAAAATACTCCTATCTTCCTTTTTGTGTCCTAAGCTAACAACTTTTTTTGAAAAAAAAACTTTTAACAACTGCCAAATATAAATGAAAATTTAACATCAGAAAATGCATTATCTTAGACCACAGGATTCTAGATAATTCTTGAAGTAAGTTTTTCATAGTTGTTCTTACAATAGTACTTTTTACGTAACTGACAATGACCCAAGTCTCATGTCAACATGGCTATAAACAGACAGGGTTATCACTGGTAGTTTATTCTTTAAAATAACAAATTCTAATTCCAAAATTAGTAAATACATGCTTTAGAAAATATTCTTAAATTAACACCCCTCCCACCCACACCTGCCATACTGCTACAAATAATTCCTATTCCAGAACATTCTACTGGTGAAAGAAGAATCACAGTCTCTCACGTGTTTTCTCACACAACTTTGGCAGTGAAGAATTTGACTATATCACTGCTCTTACTTCCCCACAGGGGAGAAGAGACAGGTCAGAACTCAACAGAACAACCAATTCAGTAAATGCACTTGCAAATTATATCTTATCTTTTCTCTTAGGATGCCAGAGCTCCTGTTACTGTGGTGTATGTTGATATACCTCAGATAAAGAAGACATCTGAAGTGTTCAGGTAGAACACTTCTAAAGAATTGCTTCCACAGCACAATCACCGAATGATTCTACTGATGTGGGCTGTAGTTTCATTAATCACTTCAGCAACATCATCACAGTCTCCAGATCAGAGTGACTTTGCTTCTGATCACCAAGTAAATCCAAATAAGGGCACTTCATTTTGACTACCTCTGTATTTGATGAGTGTTGCACAGAAGGGATCAAATTTTCCCTGTTTAAATTTTCTTCTACTTTGTAAGCCACAGCTCTTAGTATACACTGGGTTAAATTGTGTTTCCAGCTATATATCTAATAATACAATTACTAATTGTATAATGAACTATATTACTTGAAAACCTTAATCTTAAAATGTGTATATGACAACTAGCAAACTGGAAATAGTGTTTGCCTGTATCGACTCATTTCAAGTACAGAAAGGCAGACAGCAAAGTATTATGCAACATAAAATTAGCATACAGAACTGTAAGATAGCAAACAAATCAGAAACAAGATAATTTAATCTGTATTACATTTAACATTTGTAATCACAGTATTTTGAAGAATATTGTTTCTAAGATGAAAGATTTATGCCTTCTCCCCAAAACTTTCATGTTACTCCTATTGGAAAACGTTCCTATTCAAAATGTTACTCCTTTTCAATTGAGATTTTTATGTTTTCAGAATAAACCTCCTATAACTGAAGAAAGTTTAAATACCTTCCACTACTAAAAAGAAGAAAAAAAGGTGCAACAACACAAGTTTTAATTTAAAATATTGTAACAGACCTGTTCCTGCTTTCCCATAAAGGCCTAACAAAAAATATTGCAGTGAAATACTGGCTGATACTCATTCAGACTGGCATTAGTGAAATTAAGAAAAGTAAAATTAAAGTGACAAGCAGTTAGGGCTGATTATATTCTAATCAGCACCTTTCAAAAATAAGCAGCATGACTGACATTATTTCATGGGCATAAAGAACATTACATTGTTTTTGCCTTTTGAAAGGTAAGGGTTGGGTCAGTTTTCTACTCATGAAAAATGAATTAATTTCCCTAAATACAATTCCAACATTTATTTATTTTTGTATTATTTAAAAAATAAAAAATATAGTATTTTTGTCATCCACATATGTTAACACAGTAGACACAGGGGGAAAAAAAATTGGAAAATTTAGAAAATATGTCAATGAAACTTCAGTTGCCAATTTGACACCCCTATATATCTATGTGTATGGTCCATTGGGGAAAAATGAAATAACCCAGATCTCTAAATCTCCTGTGATATCTTATCAGAGCAGGTGCAGACCCCATAATAAACCAAGAGTTGCCCATTGATAACTTAAGCTGTTATAATTAAGATTCAGTATCTTCAACATTCTCTCAACTGAATTACTGAGAACACTCAGGCAAAAAGTTTCTTATTACTTATGAGCAGAACTAAGAATACTGATGAAGCCAGAGAATTTTTCATTTCATTGTCTTATTTCTCATACCAAGTTGCAATTTAAACTTAAACAGTACACATAACAGCACCATTATGACATTTCCTACTTTCACTTAAACCCTGTAACAAAAATAGTAACAAACTATACTCTTCTACACAACAGCTTTAGAGCTCATTAAAAGAGAAAAACCTTTTTCAAAGAAAGACAATTTCATAGAAATGGCAAAACTGAAAATAAAATAAAATAAATTCAGTGTAATTAAATTTGTCCAAGAAAACACTTAGCCAATTCAAAATAATGCAAATAAATAATATTCTGCTTTCTTAGTCTAATTTTAGAACTTTTGTTTGATTTTGTTGGTGATTTGCTATATGTTGGTCAGTATGGTTCTTTTGTTGTCTTAGCACAAATTATTTCATATTTTAGCATGAAACACTTTTCACTAGTTTTAATGTGAAGTATTTTCTTTATCTCGTTTTATATGCAAAATATAAAATGTTAAGTACGCAGAATTTTTCTTAAATCTTCTAAATACATTCTTTGAAATATTCTCCAAAAAAAATGAGATGAGACAAAAGTTCAAAAATAAAACTCATATGAACAATGGTGCTTTAACCATTCTTCTACTTTGTTATTTCTACAAAATTTCTTTAGGTGTACTCTCCACAGATTTTTTTTCCACTCAGAATTTTGTTCAATCAGAAAAGTTTTTTAGCTAGCACTCTTCTTTGCTGACCAAAACAGGACATGAACAATAAAACATATGACATTTACCTAAATAACTGTGAGCTGGTTTTTCTTCCACAACTTTGATTCTCCTTGCTCCTGCAGGTATCACCAAAGCTTCCACATAACCTAGACATGAGACCAAATGTCCTAAGTTAAATATAAAATTGTAGAAAAGTACATATTGTATGTTTTTTCACTTCTCCCCTATTTTGCTTTTTAAATGTAACAATTTATAATATATATATAGCAATGGTATGAGGGTACCTGCAAAATGTTGAAACAAGCTATGAAACTGTGCATTATGTGTAGTACATACACACCATAATATACAATTAAAAGCATATAGCAAAGTAAAACATAACAAGAACTAGTGAGGCTAGCCAGATTGGGGCTGGAGCAGATGAAATTGTCTCTGGACAAGTAGGTTAGCGTCATCATCACTACCAGACAACCATAAAAGAATTCCAAATTCTCTCAGTGTGTAGAGACAAATGGTACGGCACTAAAAGCCAAACATTCTCCCACTGTTTGTTTTTGGGTTGTTTGTTTTTAATATTTCGTGCTCCAACTTCCTCTTCTTGCTTTAACACGTTCAAACTCTGTTATGAATGACTTTAGTTTTGAAGTCTACTTATTATTTATTTGCTTTACAATTGCTTTCCTAGAGTGTGCGATTAAGATATGCTGTTGAGCAATTTGCCTTCAGTAAAAAGGGGTGAAAATGCATTATATAATGCATTTAAGTGCTTCATTTTTCTAAGATACAGTTTGCTTCTAATTACATTATTTTTAAGTGATCTTACAGTATTGAAATTCTGCCCATTTTCAACTCAAGAAACTGAAACTTAATGGCAAACAAATGCTGAAAACAGTTGGCCAAATGCTGTTTCAAAGACAGGACTTCTTGGAGAGAACGTATACATGGTGCATGGCACACATTACTAGGATTTCAATCCTCTACTCTGTCAACATTATTGTGCTGGAGCCAGTCAATTATTCTCACTCAAAGAACAGATCACAGCACTGTTTGAAAATCTCCTATTCATTCTGCACGAGAAAATCTATATGCCTTTTATGATATGTTATTATTAGTATAAAAAAATAAATAATGAATAGATATGACACTTCACACATTTGCCTCTCCCTGAGTTCACACATTTGCCTCCCACTGAGTACTCCTACTGCCTGGTTTGTTTTAATCATATTACCGTAACAGATCATAATTTGGATATTTTTATTTTGAAGAATATTTATATTTATTTTGAAGAACATTTATTTTGAAGAACATAAAACAGTATAAGAATTTACAGTTCTTTTGTTTACTAAATATATACCTTCTGTTTCACAGATTTTTAAAAAATCAGGCTCTTCTATGAAATAATGAATGTCTTAATGGAAGATAAATTAGATAATTGAAACAATTTGCAATAATTTTGCAACAATTAAATTCTAAAATTTGTGTATTTATCTTAAATGGTTTTTTTAATCTTAAAACAAGTAGATCTGAAATTCTTGTGAGAAACTGCATAATTTTAATAAGTATAGCTTTTTAAAGTTCCCAATGCTCAAAGTAAACAAACAGCTAGTGGTGTCCCTAGTATTTTAGATAAACAGACCTACCTGCTCCTCTGGTATGGTTAAAATCACCTTTAATAACTTTGCATGACTTTCCATTACCATTGCATACACCACAATGATCTTCACGAGCCAAAGACCCTAATATGCCATCACAGCCAAATTTCTGTGGGAGAAGAAAATAAGGCTATTGAGACTCAGTCCTTGTTTTTCATAAAGCTGCCCTTAGTAGTGGACATCTCACTCTTCTGCAAGACACCCTAACCAATATGACCTAGCCCTGCTCAGAATGAGGGTTGCACTAGTTTATATGCAGAGATCCCTTCCACAGTAATTTTTTTCTATGATTTTATGTAGATCATTGCATTCACTCTTCCTGTATGGTTGGCTAACTCTACCAGCTCTCTCCAAGAGGAACACAACCACATTCCCACTTTTCTCCGGGACCTCTGGCACTTCTGAGCCACTGTGCAACACACACCTCACAGTCCCTCCTGTTCAGTGACTGCAATATGTGCAACTCTACTGATTTTTATTTAAAATACAGGAGGTTCTTTGTGACAACCACAATGGTGAAGTGATGTTTAATGTTAAACTAATGTCTTATTCTGAATAGGATGTAAACACATCTGCAACATGTAAATACAAATTGTGTTTGTGTTTTGCTAAAAAACGTTCAGTTTAAAATAAATTAACTTTACTCAAGTGTCTCCACATTACCATGTTAGACACATTTCTAACAATAAATATCTATAGTAGCCGGACAACAGGAATATAGTTAATATCGTATGCTGGCCTGATATGAAATAAAAGCCTTTTGAAGTCTAGAGAAGTCATCACAGGGTAATCCTGTGCACTGTATAAATGCATCTTATAAAACCAAATAAACTTCAAGACTGTTTGGTAAATAATGAAGATAAAAGCTAGGTTAAAGACAAAACAAAAGATTCCTTTAAGAATAGAAACCACGGTCTATCAAGGAGCCACTTACTTCCAAGCACATTAAGATTATTACTTCACTTTATGCACAGAATTTTTATTAGAGTTCTTCTACCTAAAAATGTAACACAGATTTCAAAATAACAATTACAGCAAAAGTACACAAAGAACTGTGTACCCAAAATGGCACATTTGGCAGATATAACTAACTAACTCTACAGTTGTAGTCCTCAAAGTTCTTCCTACTGAGTTGCCTAAGAAGACAGGGTAAAATGTGGAAGATGTTACAAATTAGACTTTCAAATTTGATTAGCACCTATCTCTCTGAACTCTGATATGTCAGGAAGCCAACTCTGTCTTTCTCAGGTGGGTTTGGTTTGAGGCTTATTTTTTTTTTCTGGAAAAATGGCTATATATCATTGTTGTGATTAAACCTGTAACCGCTACATGTTGAACTAAAGTCTCAATTCAGCGAAGTATTTAAGAATATTCTTGTTGCACGCACTCAGTCATTTGAGAAAGGATAACTACATATATATATGAATTTGTATGCATATATACCTGAATGCATGCATCTATAAGTTAATTTGTTTAAGTTATTACAGTATCTAACAATGCTGTTTCTGTGTTAAAAGCTGATTTTTCTACCAGATTCAATGTGTGCAATGAGAAGTGGACAAGGAAAAAAACAAGCCCTGTGGGATTTTTACACTCAAGAATTTCCACATTAGGCAGTATAAAAGCAACAAAAGAACTTCTATGAACCAAATGAATTACAAGGATCATGAATAGCATAAGCACTCAGCTTTAATTATTTGTTATTCTGTTGCATTGGTCTTGGTTTATTTAGATGTAAAATTTTGTACTGCTGAAAAAGGAAGAATTAGACATACATGTGTACAACCCATGGCAAAATTTCACAACCTGTTGAAAGCTGAGGCTTCCTTTATAAGATGTAATCAGTTATACTCATTTTTTACTTTGCAGCAGTTTGTTATAAGCATCCTTATCATCACAGATACACATTCCCCAAGCTAACCCTTCCGGTGCTTCACATATTGTGTTGCACTGAGTGAAATTAGATTAAGATATTTGAATATGATACAAAAAGAGCCATTCAGTCTCTGTCATGCATATTACAACATACTATCAGAGAAATAACACATATGCATAACAAATGTATGCACTTGCATAAATATGCCTGTGTATCCAGGTTCAAAACAAGTAAATCATACCTGGCATCTACCATCTGCACAGACATCTAACCCATGTTGGCCACAAGAAGTCCCATCCACCACCTTTTCTGTTAGAAGAACAGGCTGATCCTTTCCAGCCAGTGAACAGAATAAGGCACATGGCTTTTCTGTAGTAGCAATTGATGGAAAAAAAACACCGAATTGGCAAAAGGTCACTTAATGAATACAGAATTATTATTAACATTATTTTTTAAACTGGTATATGCATATCTATGTGACATGAATATTAACTTGCTAGCATGACAAATTATCTTAGATACAGTGAAATAAAAAATATTTTGATCCTTTTCTCATCTGTTTGAAAAACTCAAGTTCTTTTTCCTGCTAGAGTAGAATGGTGCTATAAGCTTGTCCCACATAGTACTCGTTATGTTCATTGTTGAAATTAAGAAAATGCACATTACAGGTGTTGGACTATTATGGTTGTAATCTATACTTTCATTCTACCCTGTTTTTGGAAGATGGTATATATGGGCGAAAAAAGAAACTTAACACTTTCAAGATTTTATAACTATGCAGATCAAAGAGAAAAAAAAATAAGTAACTGAGACACCCTGGGAAGAAAAAACATGTGAATTTACAAAGTCCACATTAAAAAAAAAAACACAAAAAAACCCCCAAAACTGAACACATCTTTCTAACTTCTTTACGAAGGTTAGGCAATTTTCTACTAATATCTAAAACATTTTGCAAACTATTTCTAATATTGAAAGATAATAAAAAAGTAATAATATCCTACGTATCCACATATTCTTAATGGTCATAATTTATAAATAATGAAGTTTGCTTCACCACTGCCAAAGTAATACTAAATAAAATAAACTAAGTTTCCTCTCAGTGGTCAAATGAGTGCAAAATGACATGATTTTGTCATATCTTTATTCACTAGTGTACTGACTCAGAAATTCTTCCTAAATCTGTTGAAGATTTTGAAAGGCTAAAATCAATTCTGAACTTGAAACTGACACAACCTATGCCACTCTGAATAAGTACAGACTTCTAGATTCCTGGAGTGCATTTTTATTAGTAAATAAAACAGTTCCAGGAAATGTTCATGGGCACTGGAATTCTACTGTCTATACAGCTGAATGGTAACACAGTCTATGGCACATTTTTTTTGCCTGTGCTAACTAGCACTAGCTCTGTCTAGACTGGAAATTTCCACCTGCAAAGGACCATTTCCAAAAAGCAGTTTCTATGTGAACAACCTTTTTAGAGTGCAAAAGAGCTGAAATGTATGGACACAGGACTTCTGTGCCAGCTGACTACGTATCAGAGAGTGGTCTGAGCACATTTAATATGGGAGCTTTAGGCATGTATCAGCATTTTTTAAAGGAATACAAATTAACAACCTAAACATTATTTTAAGGACACCAAACTCAAAGATCCAGTAACCCGATAACACTGGACAATTTCAACAGACTATAGGAGCCCTCAATCAAATACAGGAATTATTTTGGAAATGGTCCAAAATCAGTGTCTACTACAGGCTAAGACTGCAAATAATCAAGGATTGGGGAACAATGTATTTCTGTAATACTGGAACTCTTTAGCTGGTGTCCACTTTTATGTCTCTGGAGGGATATTTCAAGACAACGGGATTTCTCAGAAAAAGGTTAGAGGAAAGCAACCTCCATACTCCTTAAGATGGGACAGGAGAGGGTCAAGATTTTTCATCAGATGACTGAATTATTCAGAGTCAGGCTGAAACCTTTTGATCCTTTAGGATATGAATATTTTTTCATGTGCTAAAATTAAATGTAGTAAAACAAACCCAAACTAATTCACTAAATAAGCACCTCTAAAATAGTTGAAGAGAGTTCTCCTTACTGTGAAATGAGCTAACATACAAGCCTAATGAAAATAGAATCACAGGTTTTTCCTTTGGCACCTTGAGAAAAGACTTAGAAGGAAAAAAAACCCCCTTGTTTAGCTGGACATGTATTAAAATAAGTTCTTGATAATAAATTTACATTTTTGGGGATTCAGCAAAATAGTTCTCTTAAAATCTATGCTTTCTAATAGTTTCTCATAATTTGTTTCCAAAGATAAATATAAATGGTGATAACGAACTACTTCAAATGTGCTAACACATACTTACAGTACTCCTGTGCCATTCCAGACTCTTATTTATTTATTATTAGATAAAATTCAGTGGAATGGCAGCTATTGTTCACATTCCTAGCACGAACTTGGGTAGAATGTTTTGTTTTATGGTTGCTGATATTTTACACCAATATTTTCTTTGCAGATACTAAGTTTGACATTACTATACTTCTGCTTGAGCACGCTTCTAATGATATGGTATCTAATCAAGTCTGTTACACTGAAGCATGCATGTAGTATGCCAGCTGTTAGGGCTTACAGAAAACTTATTTATGTTTGAAGTATACATTACACATGGATTTCTGTCAGTATCAAACACTGGTATGTGAAACACTCAAGTGTTAAGCTAAAAGGGCTCTCTCCTTCAAAAATAGAAGCTCACAATATCCACATGCTTAATGATGTTGCATTCCTCTAGAAAGCTGGATTTCTGAGTCACTTCATACTACATTTCTGATTAAACAGGGCCAAACTGATACAGAGTTTCAGTTCAAAAGTAGTAACTACATATCAAGAACAACAAATTTGATAGGAATGTAAGACAAAAGATTCCAGAGCATGTGAAAATACCACCAGATCTTGACTATGAAATAGAAATGACTTACCAAAAATCTTAGGCTTGGGGTTTGTTTGCTTTGGTTTTTACCATATCTTTCTTAATCAACAACAATACCAACAAGCTATAAGCCATATCATTAGATGACAAGACCATTGGGAGATGGTTTATACTTACCATCGTTGATGACAGCCTGCCACTGGAGCATGTGCTTCTGATTGGAAGACCTGACACTGAAAGCCTGGCACTGCCAGTCCCTGAAGGCAGGCACACCAGCAGGACAAGAAGGATTTTCACATATTCTATACTGCATTGTGGGACCGTGACATTCATCTTCAAGCCCTGAACTAGAAAATATGGTGTAAATATCATGCTTTATTGTTGGCAATGTTTTGTCAAACTCACAGCACAATTTATTTACACTATACACAAATTCAACTTAAATAGCAGATTTTTTGTTGACACATAACATTAAGAAATCAGACACAAAGAATCTAAGTCACAGAACAAAATATGTTTGCCTTCTGTTTGTATTGGTTACATTACATATAAAGAGTCATGGATGCTGAATCATAATTCACACTTGTTCCCAGAGTAGCACTAGGACTAATATGAGCATTCAGTAAGAAGAACATCAGTTCCAGTTTTGATATAGTTCAGGCGATTTTTCTCTAGGTAGACCGAACCAAAGGTGCCACTGAAAGGAAGCAACACCTGCAGATTCGCTACCTCTCTTTTTTTACAATTGTGATGTTCCAAAGCTCAGACAACATGCGTTATTTCTTTTTTGGTCATTCTAATTGTGTTTGCAGGTCCCAATAAACAAATGCAAAAGAACAGTGAACTGCAGAAACTGGAGCTAATAATTTTGAACCTTGCCTGGAAAAATGAATGAAACTGAAATAAAGACCTTCTTAAATTCTAGGAATAGCTTTTAGGCATACAGATGCAAATGGAATTTAGATGGCAGGAAATATGAAAGCATTCTGCATATCTGAGGCTTCTGTTAAACTACCATGTTTTGTATAGCCATATCCAAGTTTTCCTCACATTGCCTTATGCAAACTTCTATTTTTCAATCCCTCTGTCTTTTCTGTCATTGTATTTTGCCTATAATTTGTAATATTGTCCTTCATCTTTCTTCATTTCCCCCTTTTGTTCTGTTATTTTCATAAATCACCTACTCTACTCTGTCCTGCACTTCCCTGTCCTGTCCTGTCCTGTCCTGTCCTGTCCTGTCCTGTCCTGTCCTGTCCTGTCCTACTCAGCTCTGGTCCACTCCACTCTGCTCTGCTCTACTTTAGGATAAGCTAGGCTAGTCTTCTCTACACTTGTGTTCATTAGTCAGCTCTAGTCTGTTCACAATCCTCTGCCTATTTATTCTTTTTCTCTTGGTGTATAAAGAAAGCACAAAAGAGAGATATGGTACCGAGTAATTAAAAGGAAAGCATCTTTTAGCTGACCACAGAGATATGGTGAAACAGACTTCATTCAAGTTAATGGTAAAACTCCCTTTATCCCAAAGGGCACCAGGTTTTCATTTTCACAAGACACAAAATCTAAATGCTGTTTTCAGATATTCTATCTAAATGTCTGTGAAACTGGTAGAAAAATCTCTTCATGAAAGTTGCAATTCCTTAGCTCTCCAAATGAGACAGAGTCAATTTTCTCCAGCAAAAACCTGAAAGATTAGAATTCCACACTGATGTTTTGCTAGTTATAAATTTAATTTTCTGTTTCCTCTCCAGGTGAAGCTTAAAAAAAAGTATTCTCCCAAAAATATTCTTTTGACAGAAGTAGAAAAGAGGAAAAATAGTGTTACCAGCCAACAAAAAATGTGAAATATCTAATCTCCTAAGTGTTTCAATATTCATAAAAAAATATTTTTTTATGTATAGGACAACTATATCCTAATGGGTTTCTGTACTTCTAAGATTTAAATTCTGTTCCAAAATTCCGATGAACAGCAATGGAAACCTGAACCTGTTTTTACCCAGGGCATTTGCGTTGTCGACTGCTGATTCCGGTGTTGCAAGTACGACTACAAGTGCTCCATGCGCTCCACTCCCACTCCATACGCTCCATAAAAGACGTCCGATTGATACACTCTCCAGCTTTACACCACTAGGTGAAAATTCAGCTCTTAGGTAAATAAATCAGGGCATATGCAAAACAATTCACTGTTCCACAAGCACATAGGAGGCACAATATAAACATTTTGTTCAATACATAGTTTTCACAGGAGTCAGACGTATTTTCTCCTATTGTTCCCTATAGTTTTGTTTTCTATCCTAGTAAATACAACAGCTAGAGACCTTTCTCTGGCTCAGTGATGAAGGAGTAGGTGCAACTCTTGTCCACAAACTCAAGCACAAGTTCATTGCCAATAAAGGATGCCTCCTGGAACAGCCTACTGGAAATGGTCCCCAGATCATGCTGTCCCCTTCATTTGAGCCTGGGCACTGCCTACTACAGTGTTTTTGGGTCCAGCCCAGAACCACAGCAGGGCTTGTGATTCAGTTGAACTGTATGGATGATCACAGCACAGTGTTCAGGGCTGTTCTCAGAAGTTGTTTGGTTCATTATTGCAGTTCTTACATAACTAGCAGGAACTGCACTGTCACTGATTATTCAGTGACAATTCCAATAGAAAGATACATTACAAGTAATAGAGAAAATGAGATTTTATTCATAACTTGTATTCAAAGAAAGAATGGAAGCCCCAATAAGCTAGTATTTAGAAAGTCAAGAGAATTTCTGGCTTTTACATAAATAATAATAATCACCTCAATAATCTTGTACGTATATATTGTTTTCCAGGACAACTGCAATTTCTCACTCAAAAACTGCTCAACCACTATAGTGTAACCCTGTAACCTATGTCCATATCTGATATAAATCACCATAACTCTACAGAAACAGTACTTTATCAACTTATACAGGCTGAGTATCTGCTCCATGTATCATGAAATTTCAGAAATTGCAAAGCAATAAGGCTATGAGTAGACAATGAACACTTAACGTCATTAATATCAGTAATTTTATCAGTTTGTCTTTGCACTCTGAATTATTGGTGAATTACTGTTATCAATGGATAAAGTCTTTATCATCTTTTGCAAGTCCAGACAGTAATATGCAAAATGCATGCTAATTTTAGATGCCTAGTTCATGATGGTAATGATTTCACAATGAAAAAATCTGCATAGTCTCAATAAGAAGCACTGCTTTCTTTTTCCATAGCATGGGCACACCACTCTCAATGCAAAGAATACAATATTGAACCAAAGGCATGTGCCTGATTTACCAGGTATTGACTTAAGAGAGAATATCAAATACACACATTTATCAGAATCAAAAGATCACAGCAAATGTCATTATTTTAGAGATACAAAAATGAATAAAACCTTTTTTTTCCTTTAGCATGTAAAATGATATCTAAACATTTTATCTTACTCAGTTGATTGATTTGCTAATTTTTTTAGGGGGATGATGACAGTCTTGGTGAATGTAATTTTCAAAGAGCAAATCACTCCTGTGGGAGACTATTGTCAGCAGTTCAGTATCATGAAAATGCCACTATATATGTATGCTCCTGACTGTTATCTATTTGAGGTTATTTATCTTAATGTATAGCTAATACAAAGACAACAGAGATTACTCAAACAGGAAAGTCTCAAAGAACACCTAATGTAAGTTTGACTTCAGGTGACCATTTAAGAGAACACAGTCCATCCACTGGTTAGTCCGTCTTTCCGGTTCTTCTCCTTCTCCCTCCTGTTCTCACTGTGTTTATGTCTGATTGAATGCATGTGAGTAAATGTGTGAGTGTGAATGAATATGAGAATGTGTCTGTGTGCGAATGTGTAAGTGAGTTTGTAAATGTGAGTCCCAATGATCCTTTTTCCCATCTTTTATCCTCAAAGCTACAAGGTTCCCATCCACAGGTGACATGTAGTATGATTTGGGTGAAGAGACAAGTGCTATAGTCATACATCTATAGCATGTTCACTAAAATCTTCATTAGCATAGATGAGGGTGTCAACTTTTTGTAGGTATATGAGAAAAAAGGTTACCCTTTGGGCAACAGGGCTCCTTGAAACAAAGGACTGTTATCAGTAAATGAAGTCAACGACTGTTATCAGTTTTATCTTGCTAGCCAGAGCAGAAGTCTTTGCCTCCACAGAGGCCTCTGCTGAGAAGGCATCCCGTGCTAGACAGAAAGACTTATTGCTCCCTGGAGTACACAAGATTTAGCAAGATTTTTGTGGATTTTTTGTATAGAGCCGTCTAGGAATTTCCTCAAATTCCACAGTATGATACTTACGATAATCGAGGTAAGCAGTAACTTTAAAGAACTGCAAAGACCTATTCAACTTGTTTCCACAGATGTTAGGTGTTCAACACAATTTATATTGCTTTTTCACCAGAAACATACCTTTCCAGTGTCACAGTCTGTTCCATCCATTGGTGGATCCAGTTTAGTTTTGCATTCCATCTCACTTTCCACCTTACACCACAACCCAGTGCAAATGACATGCTGCAAACCAAACACACATGAAAGCACAAAATTTATCGTATGTAAAATTATTTTCTGCATACAATCCACTAATATCATAATGTTACAAATTTGATGGTACTGAAGTATGTTTACACAGGTTAAATATGCACAAAACCCAAATTGGGTAGATTCTGCCTAGACTTTTACTAATCACAAACACAAAGAACAAGCTGATGCGATGACTGAGAGGGGGAAGAACCCTCTATTATAACCTTAGGGTTCACAGTCCTTACAGATCTGACAAAGCACACAGGGAAAACTTTGGCCCATGATGTGAAGTGGCCTCTGTGCAGATGCACTCTCCCAGAGACTGGAAGAAATATGAGCTTACTGGGAATTACTTTTAGAAATAATACATATTTTTATTTCTTTTATTTAGTGTTCATTTTATGAAAGGGAGAAAAATAGCACTGTCAGTAGCAACAAAAACAAGGTTTTAAAATTAGTTCATTTCTATATACAGGGACTAATAAGTCTTTGTGAAGCTACACAGAACTATGTTCACAGGAGCTTTGTGAAAATGTGTTTGTAAGAAACTTTGAGGCTTCTCTAGGACTTCTAAATCCCCCTTGTCCATACCATCCCAATGACTGCGGCTATCTTATGTACTTCCAATGATTCATAATTCCTCTAGAATTCATTAATTCCTCTAGAAATACCTCAAAAAGCAAACAAACCTGATATCCACAAGAAAACAAAAAGTAAACTGACAAAATCAGAATGAAATATTTTTGTTGGGAAGAATAAGAAAAGGGAGATGAGAAGGGTACTAGCCAGCAGCAAATTTTAGAGATGGGAAAAAAAGCTGCTTGTTCTGTCCCTCTTAAGCATCAGAACAAGTTAAGTTTTACCTTCTTCAATAGAAAGTACAGACTTGAAGTATGCTGACTCACATTTCCCCAAATTTCCTTGGCAGCTTTCCCTATTTTCCTCTAAAATGTCCTCCTTCTCCCATGCTTTTCAGTCATGACTTCATTCTCCTTGCTGTCTTGTCACCTCCTTAATGGTAAACTGAGCGGAAGTGAACAGAGGGCACGTGGGGCTCAGTTGTGGCCTGAATGTTATTGCATGTGCAGACTGATTCCCCCTCGAATATGTACAGTACTCCTAAAGAGGGGCAAGAAGGATCAGAAGAAGAATCGAGTTACAGGAAGGATAAAAGATAAAGATCAGTTGTTTTTTTGAAACCAGGGTTGCTGGAAGACATGCTTTTTCTGACTGAAATGATCTGTTACATTGGTAAACTGAGGAAGAGTCTCAGTGCCTGTTACACTATGCATGAAAAATGTGTGATAAATCTTATGCTACCATGAAAAAAGTCATGTCACAGGAAACATAATTGAAGAAAAGATTGCATTTGAACCAAGGAACAGGACAGTTCCAGAGGGAGTCTTACATGTAAAAATACCTATAACAACAGCTTTCAAAAAAAGTCAAAGATTGTAGAGGTCTGAAGCACTGCACAGAAACAACAGACAGGATGGCAGCAGTCAGAGCAACAGCTTTGTGCTGAAGCTGAACTAACAAGACAACAGTTAGCCTATGTATATCCTAAAATATAGCTATAGAAATCCTATCTCACTCCTGGATAATTTTAACAAGCATTTTTTAAATATCAAACTGTAATTTCTGTCCTTGCTCAAGAGAGAAAGAGAATATATTCTTTTGATTTTTTTTTTAAAACATGCACTTTAAGATATAACCTCAGAGCTGAGAACTAAATTTAGCATGAACACTTCTAGGCCTGTTTTGGAACACAATGTAGCTGAAACAGTGTATCATATGTTCATGATAAAGTGCTTCCATATCAACTATGAAATAATTGGGACAACTCCACAAAAATATATGCTAATTTAGTGTTCCTAATTAAAATATTTTTTTTCATAATCTAAATCTTCATTTGTCAATGACTACATTTGAGGAAAAGCCAAGCAGGTTTTCAAAAAAATAAAGTCAAACTTCTTGTATATCATCACATTTTAAAATATGTTATCATATCTTTTTCCTAAACACTTTGATCTTGTGCTCAATCTCACTTGCATGTGACCCTGGAATAGCTGAAAACAAACCCTCAGTTCCTTACAAATCCAGAAAAAATTCTTATAAATTTAGGAAGGTGTGAAGTCAGATACAAGGATTCGGGTATCTGAACACACAGATGCACCTGATCTGTGTAAAGTAAATCAAGTAAATTAAATCAAGACAGTTGACTTGCTTTTTATACATCTGCATGTTTCTGAAAATACTTGTATACCAACTCTTTATGAATCATAATCCTAACTTCCCTAGCTAGAAACATCTTTGAGTCTTCAGCGAACTGTATTCTAAAAACACACACATCTCTTCACTGATTTTTAAAACAAGCATTCAATATTACTATAAGATTACACCCTAGACTTTGAGATTTTCCAAACACAAGAGGTTGGAGATAGGGAATTACTAAAATTGGAGGATGTCTTGTAAGTTTTTTTCTGGGCTTTCCATTTAAATCAAATCAGAAATAGACTCTTTAGTTACTCTTCAGATTGTACTTCTGCTGTAGAGAAATGGAGATTACTTTTACCATTTAACTTTTGACATTTGGGGATTTCTGCATGTGGCTGGGGAAAAACCATGATGCACAACGTTTTTTCACTAGCAACCTGCAATGCTGCAGATCAGGACTCATTTGAAAACTAAGAGAAATCTGATGTAACCACAGTTCAACAATCATTACAGTTTTTTAGACTAGCTAAAGGAATAAAGAGTTATTGGAGATTACAGACTTATAGTTGTGATATTAGAGTATTCACAAGTTATAAATATTTCATTTTGTACACTGGAAAACAAAATATTGCCAAGCACACGCATAGGATTTTTATTCTGAAATAATCACAACTTTGTAACAGCCAAAGCTAGTAAAATACAACATGAAAGCCACAATGTACTACAGAAATAGCAGAGGTCTTTTCAGCTTTTTTTGATTGATTTTTTCATTTTATTATTTTTTATTTTTTAGGAAAAGAGTGAGGTGGTTTTGTGTGCATCAGAGGGATGCTTTTCCAATCATAAAAGCATCTGGAAAGAAGGTTCAGTTGAGACGAAAGACCAGAGATAAAAAGAGCATTTCAGACCTTTATTTGTGCAAAGTTAAGATTGTTTAAAGTGTGGTGATGGAGATAAGGCCAGATATTTCACCAGGGATATAGAATTTCCATGACTTTTGTTCTTTTCATTGTGATCGTTCCCTGAAATGCCTTAAAAATCACCATGAAATATAACCAGTCTCCTAGTTCTTTGCAAAGATCACAGCTGTGTTATGACAAGAATTGTTTTAGTGAAACTGACTAGACAGCATTCACATCCTGGACTTTAATCTTAAAAGCCAACATTTAACAGTTCAACAACTATATCCAACTGTCAAGTTCTACAATCACATTTAATAATCAAGAACTACTTCTGGGCCATGATCTCAGTATCTGTTATGTGAAGCAATGTTAGGGTCTAATTGATTCATGTGTGAGACATCATGAGCATAAAAGCAAACTTGGCTCCCTTACAAGATAAGCATCATGACATGGTATAAATCTTGTGCTCTGATATCCACTCACACTTTTCTCAGGCTCTATACATTTTCCTTAGAGTATGAAAAAAAGTCTTTGAAATAAAGATGAAAGGAAAAAATAAAGCCTGGACACCATTCATGAAACAGGAGTGAGAGGGGCTCACTTAGGAAAATACAGGAGTAGGCCTTCAATGGTCCATTCAGTTCTTTGCTTTAGCCATTAAATTATAAAGAGGAATTCTGATAGCAAGGGAAAATAATTGGCACTTGCAGTGTTTCTCAGAGGTTGCCATGTAATACGAGTGTAAATTACCCTAAAGTGCTGTTCAGCAATAACATTTGAAGAAATGATATCTCAGCAGAAGGGCATTATTGATTGTACCACTGATATTTGTAGGTTATTTTTACATCATTAAGATAATGATTTTCCATCATTACTCAATTGTTTCCTTAGTTGAATAGCTGTTCTATGTGAAACATACTTGCTTAATGTAAAAGACTGTATAGAAGTCTGGGCATGAAATTATCTTCCAGTCACAAAAAATGTAAGACTCTGACATAGTTCATAATTTATCTTTTATATAGTTATACTGAAGTGCATGGACTGCTCAGCAAGTGGAATGTATCCAAGGAATCCTGGGCTATAAATTGTTGGATTTAGTGAAGTTTAAATGCACCTTCAAGGAGTATGTTTCTCTCTCATTTCCTGGATGGTGGACAATACCTGTAACCAGAGTAAACTGCCAGTTATAGGCAGAGTAGAAGAGAGCATACAGAGACAAAAGGAAGTAGTTTAGATTTCATGGAAAATTCAGCAGTTGTCAATTCAAATAAAATAATTATTTTAATAAATTAATACTGTAACTAATGAAATACCATATCCAATTTAGAAAAGTCTTCTAACTGTTGACTTCTCTAACAGCAGCCAGTATAATCTGCACTAGCAACGCAGAGAACTTTGAATCAATCTTCAGAATATGTAAAATGCTATTATTTGGTAGGTTAAATTCAACTTATTTTTTATTTCCATATAACATCCTCATATTTCAGAGGGAGATGAAAAAACTATATTTGACAATGTTGGTGTTGCACAGTCCATGTATGAGAATTCATGAAGGATTTCTGGAAAGTTTATATAGCTTGGTTCTAGCCCAATTTAAATTGCAACATCTTCCTTTTTCTTTTGCTCCATACATAGGGTAAACGTATGTAAAAGCAGGATGGCTTTCTTACCTTCTGGGCTGTGTTTTTTCTTCACTGTAGAAATTTTTTTTAATTGGACTAGGATACTGTAAACTTTCCTTAGAGCTAAATTTAAGACACACAGTAGGGAACAAAAGAAGGAGTTCTCAACATAATGCTTGATGTAACTAGCTCTTCATGTCTACAGTCTGAGAATAAAATACCTTGGAATTTTTTGTTGGGGAAAAGGTGGGAGGGTAAATTTTGCTTTCAGGCAGAAGAACACAGAGGAAAATCAACAAGGTGATTTTACGGAGGTTGACAGCAAAACTTTAGAAAACTCCTCTTCTGTTTCAGTGTCCTCACCAGATTTTCTAAATTATTTTATTATTTTTCATGTAATTTCTAATAGGTTCAAAGCTCTTAAAGATGCATTACAATAATTTTGTGGTTCAGTATTTCCCTATATTTCCAGTTCAGGTTTACCAACATTGTAGAGGATTTTGGTGAAACTGTAGAAGGTTCTTCCCTTTACTCTCTTTTCAGAAACTGTTATCAAGTTCTCTTTTTCTTACTGTTAAAAGATGAAAAGGTTATCTAGGAACAGACTCTGTTTATGAAGAAAACTGGAAATTAAATTCCAGTTTCTCAGGAAAAAAGAATAGTTGAAATGACCACTGGCCTTTTGTATTGTTTTGAATCATTACTAGTTCCTTCTTCAAAGCAAGCCCACGTATCTTCAGGTTTAAGTTACAATGGTATTGTAATACTCATAGTTAATAGGAGTTTTCCTAAACTAACCATTTTAATATAAAGTAATGATCCAGTATGTGGGAAAAAAAAGAAGAATGATAAGTGATTTAGCTGAAATGTGTTCTCTGGTATACAAAATGCCAGAAGAGGAGAAAATGATTGAAGATTATTAGAAATGGACAATTAATTACCAGTACCCAGAGCCTAAGCACTTTGTGTGCGAACAGTTGGACACTACAGCAGGGTGGCTTTAACTGAATTTAACTTCCTAACATTTCCCAAAAAATAGTGAAAGCCAAGGAAACCTTAGAATCAGAACCTCAAGAGAAGAAAATTCACTGCATCTATGAATGAAACACAACAGGCATGGAATCATTTGACTATCTGAATTTAAATGCCTGAATTAGAACTAAGCACAAGGGTTTCAAATGAGATGAAGTGCCCAGAGAAATGAAAAGCATATAAAGGCATTATGCAACAGCAAGTCTCCAGGTTTGACTATCTCTTCAATTACTTTTGAAACTCATTTACCTGGTAAAAGAGACCTAGAAGAAATACTGGACAAATGCTCTTCTTGTTCTAAAAAGGTTTCTTGAGAATGGGAAACCAAAATCATAGCTTTTAATTGAAAACAAAGTACTAAAAAATAAGAAACAGACTGCAGTTCATGAAAAAAGCATTTGAAAATAATTAAGAACATTTGTTGAATCATTACATTGAGTTCTGCTGTTCATCTCTCAGTGTGAAAATGTTCTCAAAATAATAACCATTTCAAATAATAATAATCTCAGTTAAAATAATAACCAGTAACCTACACCCTTCTTTTCAGCTATGCTACTCTCAACATGCAGTAGTCATACATGTACTGCAATGTTTCTTCTGAGAATCTTTAGGACAAAGATTACCCTGACTGAAACTCACTAAAGAAAGAATACTATGTCCAAACTGAAAAAGTGAAGAGAACTGAAGAACAAAAGCAGTAAGGAATTATGCTTTCATATGAAATACCCTAGACCTTTCCATGTTATCTGTCTGATCTGACTCTGATGGAATTTTATTTCACGGTTCCTCCTCACCTCCTCACTCCATCAACCCATATTCCATGCTCTTTATACATTTGTGGTATCATGTACCATCTTGTCTTGGTTACTTTCTCGAGGGTATCCAGCATGCTTAGTACTTGTCCTGTTGATGTAAGTGAAGGAGTATTTTTCTGTTAAAACCATTCTTAAAATGCTTCTTCAATCAGATCTCTACTAGTATTAGGCCATAAAATTATGAAGACCTCTTCTATTTTGTTAATCTGTCTTTTCAAGTGACAATTTTTCATGCAATAGCATGAAGAAATGTCAGCAAACTTCAGTATTGGAACTCCTACTGCCATGGCAGTGCACAGCCCTGCCAGGGCTCACAGGGGACCTGCTGGGAGACAGGGTATATTCAGCGATACAGAGAGCCCAGCTAACTCCACTGTTCTCCCTCAGAGCACACACAGGCACAGCATACTCCACTGAAGGTCAGATATGGAGGTTCAATACCCAAAACATAATTAAATGGAACCTACATGCAAAATCTGGTCCCAGTGGAATAAATTGCAAATATTCCATTTCTTGCAATGAGGTGACTTCACACTATGACATTTTCTGTTTCTGAAGACAAGGAACATATCAGTGGTATGACACAATACAATACAATTTAGGATGTTTGGGATCCAAAGCAAGCCTTAGAACATAAACAAATTAAAATGCTTATATTAACATCAGGAAGTGAAGTATAAAGTTCCCATTTTCAAAGGTGCTATGTACTTTCTCTCAAACACATGCACAAAAATATCTCTCACAGAAAAATGAGATGGTAGGTGTGTTTTCTGAAGTATACACCCATCCTTACCTGCATTTCTTGGCAAAACGAAGCAGTTGGTCCAAAAAGAATCTGACACTGTTCATCTACAGTGTACGTCATTCCTGGGAGCTTGGAGGGAATAATCACAGAATTGAGGCTCTGAGGATTCGTCTGTAGCAGACAGCTACTGGCCTTTGACCTGGCAATATGCAGAGATTCATATGCTGAGCTGAGCAATCCTAAGGAGTCTGATTGTTATTCCAACATTGTCATGCACTGAACATTAAAAAAATGTGGACTCTTAAGGTTTTTTCGCCAGCATTGGGCTGTCATTCAGAGAAATGACTCTGTATAAATTAGTATGGCTTACTCAGTATAAGTTAATGATGTGTTCTGATATTGCACATTTGCTGTAAGACAATATAATTTATCAACTATAATAGGAATTTCAGGAAAGCGCTGGACATTTTAGTGTAGAATTTAATTAAATGATTAAGGTTTGTATAGGAATGTAAACAATTATTAAGAAGCAGACAATTTGTAATGCATAGGCATTATAAATATATGTAGCTTGGTTTTCTTATATAGCAGGACCTCAATTTAATCACTTCAGATAATATATATATATATATACACACATTTCAAAATACAAATGTTTCTGAGCTGGTAGTCAGAAATTTAACTTTTCTCAAAAACTGAAGAAAAAATCCTACTAAAACACCAAGTTATGGTTTTGACTCCTCTCTAGATTCAGTACAGATGTGTCAGACTGACACATCTAAATTATATTAACTATTTCAGTGCCATTCAATATCAAACCATGCAGTATAATTATATTAATTTTTTAAATAGAAATTTCAGTGTTACAAAGCAGACCTTTTGAGGACTGTTTAACTGTTGCAAGTAAATTCTCAACAGATATATTTATAAAATTAATAAAAGAGTAGAGCTTTAGGGAACAGATCTCATTTAAAAGATACAGAGTGAAACAAAACGTTTTAATTTGGTTTCTAGATATACTATTGTTTACTAAATATCCCATAGTATATTTCTATTTAAAAAATTAACATAATATGATTATACTGAATGGTTTGATATTGAATGGCACAACATAGATCATTCATTGTCCAACATTCTTCAATACATATGAATATATTTTAAACATAAATATGTTTATATAAAATGCATATATAAACATATATAATCATACGCATTAAGACATGAAAATGTCTTAAATAAAAATACAAATAATTGCTGAAAACATATTTTAATCAATCTGTCAAATATTATATAGTTTATAATGATTTAAATTATTTTGATGGATTATAAAAACACAAAGCTCCCATAGAAGTGGTAAAAAATACTGAAAACTCGTCATTTCTAGGTACTTATTGCAACTATTTGTAAATGACCTACAGTAAGAGTTCTTTTATTGAGTGATATACCTGAGGAATCTTTCCAAGTCTTCCCTGCTGCACCGAGACCATGAAACATCCCCAAGATTCTGTCCTTTAATCCATTCCCCAGACATGATATGGAGACCAGCTGCACAGGTTGGGTGGTCATTGTCGTGGTTTATCCCCATGCTGAATTTTGAAGTTATTAAAAATAAACCAAAGCACAACAAAACCACATTTTTAAAAAAACATTTATGAGTTAAAACTCCTGCAAGGGGCCACGAAAAACTCATGCATACTACACATAGGAAATCACTTCTGATTTTTTCCATGCTGTCTTTCACAGAAGTACATGGAGCCATGTATGGAGGACAATTCTATACTGAAAGGTAAAAGTGAAGTCTCATTCCTCTGATGAGAAATATTACATTCTAGTCAGCGGTTCAACATACACTTTGACAACTTTTCAATGTCGGGAACTTCATGACTACTGCAGGTTTAATGAACCATACTTCTCTTGCTAAGGGGAAACAAAAATACTTTTTGAGATCAGTGAGTCATTTGACATTTTGGCAGTGATTTTATCTCTATCCCATATGGAACTGGTTTGTTGCAATTTTATAGAATAGTAAAATGCTTAATAGTTTAATGTATAATTATTTCTATAATTGTTCTAAAGACAAGTCACCTAAATGTCTACTGTTACAAATAACATTGATGAAGCCATTAAATGGATTTTGATTTTAAAAACTCAGCATCCATATTCATCTCAGTGAGTTCTCACACAGGGTGCTGCAATGAAAAATCCTACTAAAAATGAAGCTGCTACTTTAACTGAAGACTCACTGTCTCTCTAATTCATAACCAGTAAACAGAGAGGAAGAATACAGGCTTAAAAAATTAAGTTTTCAAAATTGGCTAAGTGGATACATTCTTGGCTGGCATTAAGAGAAATAAATGAAAGACTCCTATCTGGTTTTGAAGATCTATAAATGATCATGGGACTACTCTCTGGAGCATTGGTTTCAACGGTCTGTCCCGCAGAAAAGCAAAACTTTAGAGCTAATACAGCTTTATATATTGTATTGATTCCTTCAGCAAAGAACAGTCAAGCAACTTAAGAGACTGGAAAGACAAGAGGAGTTTGCCACTGTTACGGTTTGAGGGAACAGGCAAATTTTTAGTGGCTTTTTGCTGTAAGGACCCAGAGAATAAGGGGTGGCGTATTCCCTCCCATTTCTTGCCAAGCTCTATAAAAGCCAGAGGGATAGGAAGTTTCTCTCTCTCTTCGCTCCCTGATCTGCCTGCTGGTTCCCGATTGTCCCGTGGAAGCAGTTCGGAGGGGGGGGGGGGAAGAGGCCCTGTGCTCTGTTATCAGCTCGGCACGTCTCTGCAAAGGCCGTCGGCTCGGCTGCTGAGGAAAGTGCTTTGAACTTTTTTTTTCCTTCAT
>VZRW01010864.1:0-46986 GCA_013398125.1 Aegotheles bennettii | reverse complement strand
TGGAGCAGGTCCAGAGAAGGGCAACTAAGCTGGTGAAGAGCCTGGAACACTTGTCTTAAGAGGAGCAGCTGAGAGAACTGGAGTTGTTTAGTCTGGAGAAAAGGAGGTTCAGAGGCGACTTTATTGCTCTCTACAACTATCTGAAAGGAGGATGGAATGAGGGGGGGGTTGTACTCTTCTTCCCAGTGACAAATGATAGGACAAGAGGTAACTGCCTCAAGCTGTACCAGAGGAGGTTTAGACTGAATGTTAGGAAAAATTTCTTCACCAAAACGGTTGTCAGGCATTGAAATGGGCTTCCCAGGGGGCTGGTGGAGTCATCATCCCTGGGACTGTTCAAAAAAACATAGATGAGGCCCTTAGTGACATGGTTTAGTGTCAGACTTTGCAGTCCTGGGAAAATAGTTGGACTTGATGACCTTGAAGGTCTTTTTCAACATATTTTATTCTGTAATTTTCTGCAAATAATCCACAAGTAACTGCAATAACCCAATAACATACAGTGAAAAAAAGTACTTAAGAACTGATATAAATGTATTGTAAAACAAAACAACATATACAGGAAATTGTCTGCCTATTAGGCAGATAACCTGGTAAATTACTGTGTTTCATTTACATAAGGTGGGTCAAAGAGGCTGCTTATTGTCTGACACTGTTCCAGCTTCAGAAGGTAAAGCTAATAACAAACTGAGAAGAAAAGGTTTGTTACAAATACAACTATTTAGGTTTCAGTTCTATGATAAACCAGAACAAAATTTTCCTGGTATCCCATTCCCTGCTCCAGCTGGAGTTTGATTAAAAATTCCTCAGATATCAACTTGAAGTTAGCAAAATATTCAAACTAATCAGGTTTGGTAGAAGTTAATCCAAGTAAATTAGAAACATCCTCCTAGGTTAATACCAGAGATCCAGCCTACAGGCAACATCTAAGGCAAAGCTTGGATATGATGGTTATAAGGTCATCTTTGTTGTAAATTTCTAACAAGTTCTTCATCATCTTTCATATGAAAATGTTATTCTAATTAGTAATTGTTTTCTGATTGAACATTTTCCTTTAATTGGCAAAAAATTGCAGCAATTAACTCCTCCAGATTGACTCAGATAGTGTGAGTCATGACCTTTCCTCGGGGATTTAACAATTACATAACTCCATTTATATCTACCATCACCTACAACACCTGGATGTTAAGGCATTAGAAGTGTTTCTAGCCTTATAAATAATGTAACATCCTAATGTTGCTAATTATGACATGTACATAATTTATTGCTCCCTCGAGCTGACAGAAATCTCTCCTCTCTACGGAATGCATAACATTAGTTAGAGGAAAATTATCTCAGGGCAGGAAGGAGACTGGAGTTTCTCTCCTTGCTTACATTACACCTCCATAAATACAATGGGAATTTCCTGCAAGTGTGCAATGTCTGATTTAGACTAGTAAACTTGTTAAATGACAAAGATTCAAATAGGCAGGAAATAGGATTTGCAAATAAATCAACTCACTGATATTATTGCATCTTTGTTTAACTACTCTTAAAAAAAAATCTCATTTATAAATACTCCTTTGGACTTCCAAGTGCATTTGTTCTCAAAGGATCTTCAATTTTATGTTTGGCAGTATCTGTCTTTGACATCCCAGATTGCCATTTGTTCTACTAAAAATCTCTTGGGTACTGATTTCCTTCAGTTTTTTCTTTCATTGTTTTTTGGTTTTGGTTTTTGTTTGTTTTTTGTTTGGTTGGTTGGTGTAGGGGTTTTTTTTCTAGTTTTTGGTGTATGTTAACTCAGATCTGAAGAAATACTTGTTATCAAGATGACAAAAGTACATAGATAAAAATTTCTAATGAATGTAGTGGGCTCCTTTTGGTACTATGCAGTAAGTTTGAGAGAACTAGACACAGTAAGTGCAAGGAATTGAGCATTATCAAGTAACAATTTGAGACATGTTTAGTGTTCAATATACAACCAAAAAAATGTGAAAAGTCAGATTCTTTATAGATAATTATTTTAGACTTATTTCTCATACACTAAAAAAGACCTTAAGTTATTATTCACTCTTGGAAATCCTGACTGTAAATTGAGTATTTTCCCTTCCTTACAGAGGATTCATCTTGTTTCCTTTATCTACTGGAAAAGTGAGATATTTCATGGCTAATTATTTTGACTGTGAAGCTAAATTGCAATGGTCACATCACATGTCATCTGCACTAGGACATCCAGCTCTCATAAGGTTCATAACCTATTGTTTAGGTTGTTCTCCTTCAGCATCAAATCATGTTTGAGCATATGAAAAATATTGACCATATTTTATGTTTTTTGCAGTAATTAGGTATTTGTAAAAAGAATATTCTATACAGAAGTGTACTGTGGCTGAACCCCAGAGCAAGTAGCCAGCAGACATCTCAAGCTCTTCCTAGTCTTGTTTTTCTCCATCTCAGTGAACACAATGTTCTTGATCAACTTGAGCAAAACTTGCACAAGTTCTTTAAAACACTGTATTTTTACCCTCATGTCATATAATGATACAGTATTTAGTATTGACAGCTAAAGACAAATCTCAGAAGAAACTAGAAGTTTTGGTGTTGTTTTTATAAAATTTTATAGGATCCAAGCAGACTTTCCAGTAAGCTAAAAAGAATCTATTACATCTTTGGTAAAACCATCTACTGCAGTAAAGACGTCTTTAAATGTTTCATGCCAGCATTTCTTTACAGAATAGGGAGCAACCATGACAAATAACTGAATGTTTGAAATTGCACTAATAAAAAAAAAAAATGAAGATTTTAAAGTAGTCATTTTCTCAGCAAATTAACATCACCTCCTGTGAACCCTGACAAGTTCTTTGAATACATGCTTTCTTTTGGAAAATGTCACTGTGAGTGGTAATATTTTTTTCCTCGAATTCTTCTAATTTTCACAGTTTTAACAGAACAGTCTGCTTTTTTGCTTTATTTGCTGTGAATATCATGAAGTTAATGTCTTTTAAGACTGGGGAGAGAAGAGAGAAGTAGAGTGAGGTTGAGTCAAAGATAGTCACCAGTAAGTTTTAAACAAATTCTGAATCCTTATAAGATTTACTGAAAAATACATGACTGTTTAAAAGCTTTGATAGTATGAACGTCACAATACACAGCTCTAAACTAACAAATACAGATGGTAGTTCAGCTTAAGATGCTTTTATATATAATTTACATTTTCTTGAAGGTTTGTGGGTATACTTATCTATTGTTTTTCAGCAATCGAATACATAGATCAGGAAAGATATTATTTACAGGGCACATGAAGTCCTCTCTCAAGCTCCGGGGTAACTAAGAATTCCTAGATTTATTCAGCTTTTCTGCATAAACACTAGCCAAAACAGTCTTGCCAGTCCCTCTATGTATTTAAGCCTTCTATATTTTCTATACTTGGGAGGACAGTCTTACTAGGCCACGGTACTGTGTTTCTCCTATGTGAAAGCTACATTCCTGCTTCTGGCGGGTGGATCACCACATTTTTTCACCACTAATATCTACAACAGAAGGACATTTCAAATATCAAGGAAGCTGTCATGGTTTAATGCTGAGCAGGCAATTAAACAAATGACAGATGCTCTCTATTACCCACCTTCCCTTCCCAGAAAGGGAGAGGAGACAGAATAAGGAAGAGAGACTTATGGGTTGGAAACTAAACTACACAGCCTTAATGAAACTGTAATGATGAAAAAGAAAATCATGAAATATATACAAATATACACAAACCAAACACTGCACTCCCCAGCAATAACGCTCATGTTACCCCCCAGGCTGCGGTTAGTGGCAGATGGGAGCTGTAGGCAGGAATACATCGAGTCAGGAACGCATGGATCAGGACCAAAGACAATTGAATGGATGGAGTCCTTCCAGGACACCAGCCATAAACAGAGGACTTTACTCTCATGATCCCTCAGATTTATAACAAGTATGACTCTTATGGGATGGAATACTTAGTTTAGTCAGTTTTGGGTCACCTGTCCTGTCTGTTCCTCCCTGTAGGGGAGTCACAGGTGTGACCCCCCCTTGCTCCCCCTTTGTTCCCCATTTATTTTCAGAGCATAAGATGTTAAGCAAAACCAAGCAATGGCCTTGTCCTGCATACTCCTGTAGTAACTACAAACATGGAGCGGTATCAGTCCTAGAGGCAGACACTGGCTGAAAAACATGCACTTAATTTCAGCAAATGCATTTACATAGGAGAGAGTTAACTGAACAGAGAAATTACTAGAAGAAAATTGTTTCAGAAGAAGTCACCCATTGTCTAAAAATAACTTTCATAATGTTTAAAATAAAATTAATGCATTGTTAACTTATGGCTCAAACATAAACACCTTAAAATAACTTCAAAGAAATTTTTAATGCAGTCTTAACTGTAAAATATTTAAAGAATAAAATTTTAGAAGCAGTGAGATGTCAAGACAACTCATTTTTCTAGATTTTTATGCCTGATTAACGTGACACAGATATAAAGTGATTCAGTGTATCAATATTGCTCTTTATACATCTTTTTGTATATGAAGGGATCACAACTTGCTTATGAAGTGCATCTTAAAAATCCCCCATTCAGGATTATCATCTACCATAAGGCTAACTGTCCATTTGGACAGCTTTTACCAGCCCTTCAATTACTTTTCTTTTCCCAGTGCATAATGCAATCAACCTCAATCAATTACTGTTTCAGACTAGACGCAGGAGACTGAAATCAGTACTGGCTCAGGCTAAGAAGGCTGCTGTAGATCAAAATTTCAAAAGACAAGATTCTTCACTTCTATGATTTGCTCAGCACTGCTCCATATCATCTCCTGACAGATCATTTATAAGCATTTCTCTTAGCAATTATATTCCCAACTTGTTCAGTGAAATTGATTTTAAACTGAATAATTACTTTAGATAAAGTCATGGATTTCTCCACTATGGCTGATACAGAGAGAGCCAGCTGAATGGAAGGCATTAATATTCCTCTGAACTTATTTGAACAAATTACATATATTGGTATATGGGAGATTTACAGCAATAGCAGATCTAATTAAGTGCTTCATAAAGCAAAACATTGGGCAGATGCCAAACAAACTGATAAATTAGGTTTTATTTTGTTGCTGTGACGAGTCCTTACTGCTGTTTCAAAATATTTTTACCCCACATGACAGTATTGAGATATGCAGTGGCTTCTCTAATGTTTGAGAAAGATGGAATCTGCGAGTACTCTCATTTTGCAATTTTGTGTTGAGTGAATTGAAGTTCAGTTAGACAATTCTTAACTCAGAGGTTATGTCAAATAATTGTGTTGTTTCATTTTTCAGCTGGTATTATTCCATGCACAAGCAGGAAATCCATCTTTTCTAAAAGCACAATTGCCATCTATTTAGTAAATTCACAAGCACAAACTTATATTTAGAAGTAGAGACAAAAGTCAGAGGCTAGACAGGTAACATTTTTTTAAAAACATTTTATGAACATGCAAGTTAGCATTTTCACATCATGAGAACTGAACCATATCTTAGTAGTGTATTTGTATATAGTTATAACATATGTCTAGTTTTATTATCATGGATAAGAACAACAAGGAATTTCAAAGTTATTTTCACACTACTCACATGCTAAATTTTACAGGAATATTACAGCCTGCACAGATTATTTGCCCAGACAGCATGTCATGCTGATGTTGCCATGCTCTTTAGACCCTGATCTAGATAAGCTAGATGGTATTGTCTACTTTAGCAACAGCAGAACCCAAAGAGACCTGATCAGTGAAGCAAAATAGCCTAGTAGCAGCTAGACACTTGACAGCCACATTACATGCATTGAGTATCTTGTTTTACTTCATAATAGCTCTGTCTAGTCTGATGATTAAACAGTAGAGTACATTCAGAGTGCATCTTCCAATTTAGTTTCATCTGAAATGGGTCTCATCCATGCACTCCTAAAAAACAGCACTGTAAAAACCAAATGCAAGAAGTACGGTTGATTGCAAGATCCTCCAGGAAAGTTCACTCTTAATTCAGATCAAAATGCAAACAAAAACATCCCATGATGCCACATTATGTCCTTCCACTGTGCTCAGGGTGCAGTGTAGACATGCTGAAACAACTGGATGAAAAGTGCAAAACTGAACTCAGAAGAGGATTTTGCCAACATTGTTGAAGAAACTCAACATCTCTTTGCAACTAGAGCAACACAAGACACTGATCAGGAGCAGTCAAAATAGATGAAGAAAGGAATTTGCAGCTTGCGTGAGCCTGGAATTATTAGACTATTTTTTTATATTTGCAAATCATTAACAAAAGCACATGGGAAAACTGGACTCTTATTATAAAAGAACAAAGAAAATTACAGAGACTCTAACAGAGGACTTAAAGATTGTTTGGTTATTTGGCAGCAAAACTGTGATTTGAGAGCCATCCATAAAGGTCTGCAGCATGTGAACATACTGTAAGGAGATAAAAAGTGGAGGGTATAATTTGGAATAAATTAATCAAGAAAACAGAAAACACAGGTTATCAGAACTAGAGGGAAAAATGACTACAGATCCCTTGTAATAACTTTCACATTGGAAGTCTACACAGTTTCTCAGTGCTAGATAGTTGAGCTCACCTGTAAAAGTAATACTATTTCTTATTGGCTCAATGGCAAATCTGAAAGGATTTTTTTTTCTGAGATTATCTGTTGGTAAAGTTAGCATCTCATTTGCTTTGCATTTACTTTGAAAATAAGTCTCCTAGTGCTGAGGTTGTGATTTTCCATTCAGGAAGACCTTCAAAGAAAGACCCCAAGAAACAGGTTACTGACTCAGGAACAGCATGGAAAAAAACTTAAAGAACTTTCCTGGTCCAAATGATATTGTAGAGACAAAAGTTTGCCTTCAGATTAAAGGCTTCTTCTAAAAGAGCAAAGTCAATGGGAATATAAACTTGTAACCTGTATATTTTGACATTGATTTGGTGCAGAAGAGAGAAAAGGAAGCTTCTGAAAGCGCCATGAAGGCAGAAGTCAGCATATCTTATAAAGACAGACATAATTTCTAAGTAGAACACCAGTATTCTGTATAGTTAATTCTTCCAGGATCTGCATATCCCAAAGGATATTCCAAGTTGTGAAAGAAAAAAATATGTGAAACAAAAGGAAGGAATAGTTAGGTATTTAATCTCTGCATTTTAACAGGGAAAAGAAGTACAGCCAACTTGTTCCACCAAAAATACTTAAGAAAAATAAAGAGTTCGTATTTTCAGAAAACTGAGACCTTCAGCCATGTCCCCCTTTACTCTGGCGAACAGCACAGCAGCCCTAATCTGATCAAGACTCTAATCAGATTAGAAATACTTTAGCAAAGTCAATGAGGCTGCAGTCTCACCTAAGATGAAAACAAGACTGAGGTTTCCCAGCTTTGTATCATCTCTCCAGCTGCTAGCATTGTGGGCTACTTTAGTCAAAAGGGAGGTCCTATTTTTATACAGAGCCTGCACAATACATGTAAATCAGTATCTGCAGTAATCAAAATTAATTATGTAGTGTAAATGAAAACAAGGCTCTGACAGCTGAACTGCCACACAGGCAGCTATCCTGTCAGGCACTCCATCATCTATGGCAGTAGTGTTGAGCTATGGGCACAGATGTAACTGCTCACACCTTGCATTCTGCAGCTATTTCCAACTGTGATTAACAGCACAGACAGCAGATGGAAATTTAGAATTATGTTTTATTAGCTAGGTTGAAGCTTTGATAGGACTACAGGTAACAGGGAAACAGACTTGAGTGAGAAACTGGAATAAATGAAACCATGTTCCATACACCCATTTCCTCCATATCACATCTCACTGTTTTGTTTTCAGTCTGTGGTGAACCATTTGTCTTCTCTCCTCCATTTCATCTTTGCTCTGAAACCATAAAATAGGAGGCAGTTTTACACATTTCTTACCATAAGCAAACTATCTGGGCTTTTTCACCTTTCAGCACATATTCAGCTAGACTGGAGCAGAGCAGGCACCACACGCATGGCAGCTGCAATGGGGCCCAGCATGGCTAGCAGTTTAGGAGATGTTAAGTTTTGTGGTTTTCAATAGCATTTTTTCACCCAAATTTCAAGGAATAAAAGGCTATCTGTCTTACACAGCTGTCCTTCCCTTTGCCTCATGTCTTCTACCATTTATGTGAAGGTGAATGAACAGCAGGTTTTTGGGCTGGGCACGATCAACAGACATACTGCAGCCCTGACAGTAGAGATCTGAAAGTTATACAGAGATTCACAAATGCTCTCATGTGCTTATTAAGTTACTTAATCAAGCAAAGGCCAGTTTTCCTAATCTTAAGACAGATAAATAGACATAGAAGTGGTATTTTTATATATATTTGAAGTTGGTTCAAGTTAAAAATCAATTCTTCATCAGAAGCAATTGTCAGCCTAAAAATACAATTCTAGCCAGATAAGGGCATACAAGAATTGACCTTCACTCTAAAGACAACAAACCATTTATAATTCCCACTCTGTAAAATTTAGTAACATTCAGAAAGATTGAAAAAAGATACAGACTGAATTCACTACTTTGAGTTCTAGTCTAAGTAATTCTGACTCCGTATTTAAAACGACTTATAGGAATTAAGGAGTAATTTTTCATTGACTTGAGTCTGAGATCAGCTCGGTTAACAGAAGGCAAAAACCCTATATCAATTGCACAAACACATTAAGAAGTAGCACTGTGACCTGATTTGCTACTTGATGCAGGGTACTCCTGCAGAGCTCAGACTTCAGAGCCCGAACCTGCCCCAGAAACACTGAGAACTTTTGTTAAGTGTTCATATTCAAAACCAATCTTTCCTCCTGTGCATCAGGATGCCTTGTCTGGATTTTTTTCTTTTTACTACATGTTATGGAATTTCGAGGAAACAAATTTCTCTAGAATTCAAAAATTATTTTTAAATATAACAGTGATTTCAAACATTCATCTGCCTCATGACCCTGAAGGATTCAGTCTCACATAGGTAAGGAATTATAGAAACAATTTATTCCTCTGACACTTCTATACTTTCTAGGAGTGCCTACAAGGCAAAGAAATGTTGTTCCTTGTGGTGACATGCCAAATATCCTATTGCTGTGTATTCCACAATTCCTGTTTCTATTTTACCCTGAAGAATAAGGAAAAGCTTTTTGCTTTTCACTGCAAAAGCATTAGACACAGTCACTTACCCTAAATTTGAAAGATTTTGCTGCCACTGGTAAAAAGTTAAAGCTGTAATCGTATCACTCCTCCCCTGATTCTGAAGCTGACAGATTTACTGACTTACAAATTCCAGGGAAAGAAAATGTGAAACTGACAGTTTGCATTAAAAGCAGATGATAACTCTTAGCACCACGTATTTTATTTAAAAAAAACCCCAAAACATTTACAGGGCTTGTATAATGATCTTTTGAAGATAATTGTTGATGTTCATTTAGAAACTGGGAGTGAAACCCAAACGGGAGCTTTACGGCACAGCAACTACAGGTTTCTTAGAATCAATCATCCTTAACATCAAGAAAGTGTTCACTGGGCTCCCATATACTTTTATTTTGTAAAAGAGGCAGCTCACATCAAATAAATTGAGAGGGCAAATGTTAATCTCCTTTTAACTAATGTTTCACTCCAGAATTTTTTTCTCTTGACACATGTCAGATAGATATGGATGACTAATGATGAAGGTCATTTGCTGAACGTTCTTTCTGAAAGATGCTCATTTCTTGTCCACCATGGACAAAATTAGAAATTTTTGTATAGCAGACAGAATTTTAGGAAACAATGGATTTTTATTTTTGTTCTTTATATTTACAATTACAGATCAAAGATACCATGACAGACAGGTTTTTATGCTCTTAAATATAAGCACTGGAAATGAATTAACATTTACTAGCCTGTCAAAGATTTCAGTCTTTTGTTATATTGATTTATTGGGAGAAAGCCCCTTCATCTCAGTTTATTTTACTTCTTTCTTGCCAAGTAGAGGAGAAAGTTTTATACAAGTATCTACTTGTCATTACCAAAATTATTCTCATTAAATTTTTATAACTGTATCTTCATGTAAAATTGCAATTGTATTTCAGTGAACTTTTAAGTGTCATTCTAATTACCTTCAGTTAAGGGCTGGCTCAATAATACAGCTTGTCTACTGTCAAATAAGCAAGTATGAAAAAAATCAAAGTCATTATAGGTAATTCCAAAAAAGTTTGTCATTTACTAAGTGTCACACTGCAACTTTTGAAATATAACACTGTTTTTACACTCACTCACAGAGACTCCAAAAAAATAGACTTAGTCATTCTAATTACAAGCTACGTTTTCTCTGATGATAGGGGCTTCACAGATACTTAATAGCAAGTTTTTATTGCAAATTGCGAAGGATACAATACACAAAGGAGCAGAATATCTGTTCTTTGCCAGATAGAAACGACTTCCACTCGCAATCATGTAAAAGTCCTACCTGTGTTAAAATTTATTTTTTTTAATGAGAACAACACTGTGACATGTTTTGAAGTAGTCCATTATAGCTGCTAGATACACTGTCTCAAAGATTATAATCTTTCCTGTACAAGGTGCAAGATTGACAAGGCACTTCAGAATTCAGAATTGGCATGGGAACTAAACAGGTCCACACAAGCAGAACAATCCTATTTCACAGTTATGATGGAAACAATGTTTTCTCACTTCTTTCAGTAAGCTAGTAATAGGTTATTTACAACAGAAAAAGATAAAACTAAACCAGAAAGGACCCATGGATTCAATTGGTCTCGATTTATAGCTACACGTTGTCCTTTCCTCAGAATTAATTGCATTGCTATAAGCTAGCCCTCAAGCACAAAAATTATCACAGAGCTGTATTTTCCATGGCTTGTACTTCTGTGGAACCACTGAAGTAGCAACTTATTATCCCACAGTAAAAAGATTATCTAAGATTAATAAGATACTTCAGAAGAAAGTAGATTTCTAAATAAAGCCTGTTATGATTTCCAGTAACCATTTGTTAAGAAGATCACTCACCCTTTATCACTGTGAAACAGAAAAATAATTTTTGAGCCTGTGTAATGCCTTAAATTTCCAACCTACTAAAGCAAAACCACTAAAAAACCAAGTTTCCCAACCACTAAATACAACAACAACAAAAAAGGTTAAGGAAACCAATTATTTCTATATTGTCCTGCTCTAGCTCATTCCAAAACTCGGAGTCTTGAAAATTTAGTATTATAATGTTGGATACTTATTCCATGTAATATATTTACCTTTTCCCATAAATATACTCTTAAATATCCCTTTAATGGTGTAATATCAGCAATATTCCCGAGATTAACTTCAGAGTTTAAAATCATGTATTTTTGACATTTAAAACCATCATTTTCTTTTTCTCCAATCTCAGTAATCTAAGATTCAGAAAGAAATCTTAGGTCAACAGGTAACCACAGGCTAACTCTATAGGGTTGGCATTTTAGTCCAACAGAGAAGGAAAGAAAAATATAGAATTTGAGCTACCTCAAATAGTTTTGATATTTATTTCTGGATTCCTACTGCTTAAATACAGAAAATTTACTTGGAACATTCTATCTGCCACCTGGATTTTAAGTATAATTCCCACATTCATCATCTACAGGATTTCACAAATCTTGTCAACTCATCCTGTAATTAGCAACTGACCTAGCTTGCACTGTGCTTTTTTGCTTTGCTGAATTGACAGCTTTTAAACCAGCTCTGCAGGGTAGCTGGGGGCTCCAGGGAAGATAACATAGACAAAGAATAAAATAGTAGAGTAAGCAAAACAAGTAGAAGAAGAAGGTGAGAGAAACATAGGAGTAAGGATAGTAAGAGCATGGGACAAAGAAAAATAAATTATTCAATCAAATCACAGGGCTACTAGATTCACTTTGCTTCACAGTAGAGGACAAAGCATCTCCTGGTGCAGATGTCTGTAAATGAATTTAAAAATCAGTGATAAAGTATCCTCTTCCACAGAGGTTATAAATTCCTTTCATTCCTGAAATAGCTACATTGCCATTTATATAAATGCTTTAAGTAGTAAAGTGCAAGTTTGAAAGAAGCAGCTTGGCACATATTTTGATGAGGTGAGGACTGGAAAAATTGAATGCCATGAACTACAGCAGCTAATTTCAATTTCAACTAGATCCTAGCTCTCACTAAAATACAAAGTGGCAAGATAATTCAGTGCTGCTGTGACATGGGATCAAGAATGTTAAAATGGCTGCAGTACCAGCAGTAAAATTCATAATTAAATCCCAAGAAAGATATTTTGGGGAAAAGAAAAGCATCTCAGAGGGGAAAAAGTTTCATTAATAAACCCTCGACAACCTTAAATGAGAAAGAAAGAAGCTGACAATCCTCCTCTTATTCAGTATTCCACTTTTTCTGGTAACCCACCACACACCATTGAAATAGTTTCAGTCCCTGCCTGCTACTAGGGGAACTTTAATAGGTGCTCATGGCTAGTGTGCTGCCTGGAGCAAGACACCACGAAAATAGCTCATTTCAGTCTTTCTTCTTGACATCATCTTATTATATATAAATAGTTGAATACTTATTGAAGAAATACTTAGTCCTCAGATATTCAGTATTTGAAGAAAGTGCGTATGTTTCCGCTTGCTTTCTGTGGTATAAATACTGGTGTACTTAATACAAAGCAAATCGATGGGAGATACAGGTGGTGTCCACCCGGACACCTGAGGTGTGGTACAGAGACCTTATCCAAGAGAGAAAAACAACTTCCAGGATTTGTTGAAGTTCACAAGTATGTGCTCACAAACAAACACTCTCTTTGTATTTACACTGTCTGTATTCACAGCATACATATACCTTAAGTTTTTAAAGCAAAGCTTTCACAATTAAGCCTCAAAGTATTTTTATTTTAAAATTATTTTTCAAAAGAAGCTTTTGCCCATTTATTCAGATTCCACCTACTTTCGAGTATTTCAATGTCACTGCTTACTTACACAGAATAAGAAAATACTTCACATCTGAAACAGACATTTCTGCTGTTTTCATTGCAAAAATTTTGAAAGTCTTAGTAGACCATAATAAAACTTAAAAGAATAATATTCATTTGGTGAAAGCCTGCAATAACTGATACGTAATTCTTAGTAGCAAATTTATTAAGGAAATGTTTCCTTAAGTTGTCCTCAATCTATCCTAATAATTAACTTAATGATCCTGTCTTGAATACCAATGACAGTTCGATTATTACAGCTAGAAGATGGACTTAAAGCACACACGTCAGCACACGCTTCATTCAAGATGCTGTGAAAGCAGTGTAAAGATCTTACAGTATCAGCATTACTAAGGCATTTATCTAGTTTTAAGTGAAGTTAGACCTATGGTCTATATTTAGATTCTGTGGGCAGTCTCATCAACGTGACTTCTGTGACTGAAGCTCATTTTAGGTTCAGTTAAGAATTTTTAAAAGAACGGTAAAAAGACAGTAAGATGTACAATAAGGGAAACTACAAATGTAAGATAAAATATTGGTGCCATTCAGAGTAGTCCCTAAAACATTTTTGACCTTATTTGATAAACATCTATCTAGTTCTATTATTACTATACATTATTATACAATATTTTTTAAAATGAGTGCCTCACCTATTCTTCACTAGTTGTAACTAAACCAAAATTCTTCAGTTCAAGAGATTAACACAGATCACTATTAACACGTAATCACCAATATTATTGTGTGAAGCCCTAAATCTATATAAAATGATTGTTTATGAGTATTTTATTCAACTTATGCCAGGCAATTTCTTTGTATATGCAAAGCCATGGAAAGGAAGACAACCTGCTTAGTTTCAAGAATCTACAACACCCTTAGTGATCTTTGAGAGAAAAATGGACGTGTATTGACTGAAGTCAATGTTTCCAAAACCCAGAATATAGAAAAGACACTCTTGGCATTGATTGGGATTTTCTTTTTTCCTTCCCCACATCCAACACAACTACAGAAATTATTTTTATGATGTAGATCACAATGGCTGGCTACTCTAGTCAAATCCTAGTCACAAAAAGACAACAGATTCAGAAAGTCTTCAGATGAGCAAGAAAAAGCAACAGAACATATCTATGGATCAAAGAGAGGTCAATGGAGCAGGGTATGTCAGACACACATAATGATTAGTTGATAAGACAATAACTAGTAACTACACAGGAATGAATACTAGTTTAAAAACCCGCAGCTGGTGAAAAAGCTGGGTCATGGCACAGCTTTTGTGATGAAACCACACACACAAAAAAGTAGTTTTTGGCCTGAATTCTAATCCTACTTGGTGATAGTACCAGCAAAACCTTAACTGTTCTTCTCATTGTGACAGTGATTTCAGTTTTGCAGAGACTTTGAGGAAGCAACTTAAGATCTAGTGCAAGCTAAGCAAGCAGCTTTGGTGACATTTCACTATACCATGTACTGACCTCAGAAAAAAATCTCTGAAATTCACCTTGTTATGGGAGTGTGCAGCATGGGCATAGACCTAAAGGTCTAATAGTCTTGAAGCTCAATATGGAAGAGTAGACCCACCTTCCAGATAAACAGGACTATTTTTTTTACTTAAGCCACCCTCTACAATACTGATAGCCTCCAGTGCCAATACGCCAAAGACTCTAACTTGCTTATCTAGTTAAGAATTAAAATAAAGGGTAAGTATACAACTGCTGCAGTAGCCTATACAATGCGTCTCATATCAGAAAGATCAAATTTGCTGTCTCAGCTCTCTGTAGCCCAATTTTCAAACCATGGAAAGTATTCTTCAGCAGTATGATTAGAATCCATCTGCATTTGTATCTCAAAGGAGAAGAAAAAGGACTTTTTCCGGATTAAGTACCATAATACCTTAGAGAACTGCAATTGAAAGAGTCTTAGACAGAGAACTGAAAAAAATAATGATTCTGTTGGGTGCTGGATTACTTAAGCAGTTATATTAACAATGCCAAGCTGACAAACCCACACTAACATACTTGTATCAGGAATGACATTGTCTGTTCACACAAGAGCTGAGCTCCTGTAGAAAACAACTAAAAGACTTAACAAACACCTAGGATTCAGACAAGTTACATAAATTCCCCTTGAGGTAAAGACAATGCTTTTAGCCAGTAGTACCGAATACAATGCTGGAAGCTTTCTAAGTCTTCTCTGCCCTTTCTTATCCCTCACACTAATTAATCTCAATGGGATTTTTTAGAATGGTGAGAATAGTAACTGTAACATAGCATTCAACAATCAGACATTTCTAAACTGGTATAAATTACTTCCCCAGCCACTGTAATTTCAGAAATCCCAATCTCATTAAGAAAACATTAATGCAAAATAATGACATGAGGATGTCACACCACAGTAAGCAAGCCTCTTCAGAAGCACAGGGTGGCTCTATGTAGCAAGGGGGTGAAAAATAGGGGGACTTTTTAACAAGTCTGATTTTAAGGAGGTGCTCAATATTTCTTTTCAAAACAGGGCTAGTGGAAGAGGGATAGAGCATTAAGTTTATTTGTACTACTGCTTGACTACAAAATAGAAGAGGAAGAGATTTATGCAGTTATGCTTAACTTCAGGAAAGGACTAAACTATTGTAGATTAGGAAAAAAGATATGGGCATGATTTATTCTGTGATTTTGTCTTTCTCTCCCCATTAAATCAATTCTGTTCATCTTAATTCTAGGTCTTGCAAGATTCAATTTTTATAAATATGCAAAAACCTTATATAAGCAATTACACACAACTTTCAGGATCGATGATGATGAATAGGCACATAATTGCAGTGGGTTTTGGTTTTAACTGACCTAGTTTACAAGTCACTTTTTAAAACATATTTTCTTATAATTAGTGTCATTAGAGTCACTAGCTCATTAAAGGAGAATTCCTATGACCACAGCTAGGGAAAGCACTAGTTAGGCAATCACTGTCCATTATTTACATCAATACATAAGCCCAAATATATAATCTTCATATTTACAAAAGAAAAAAAATTAGGTTTCCTTCCAGCTGTTTTAGAGCTCACTAAATCGAATGTATTACTTTAGATTGAAATGCCTATTATTAAATTAAGAGAATTTTTGCAGCATTATTGTTACTTCAGAACAGACCTTGGATCATGCAAGTTCAGCCTGATAAAACATGGTTAAGTCACACCTGCAGCAGTAAAAAATAATGAGAAAAAAATCTAAAAGAAGTTGGTGCAAAAAGACCAGAAATACAGGGGATAGGTCTTGATAAATTGTATAAGATCACTCTTTTCAGAATGGTCATCTTCCATTTTGACATTGGAGAACACTGCATAGATACAAATCATACAAAAAGACAGAGAGGAAGACTGAGCACCTTATTTATAAGAGTGTAAAATTGGACAGAAAAACAGACTACAGTGGAATTCTCCCCAGGCATAATCTCAATTTCACTAGTGTTTTAAACAGAAGTTAGAATCATTAAGAGTTTAGAGATTCAGTTGTGGCTCTAATAAAGACTAATCAATGTTTTTTCATCCCAGCACAGTTTTATCATAACTTCAGTATCTCTGTGTGGATTAATATTGACTGAAACTGAATGTAATTATCTACTAACACAACTATGCAAAATCAGTTTTAAACAGTGGGACAATAAAATCTTCCAGTAGACTTAAAGAAGAGGTCAAAATAGACACTGCCTATAAACCTTAACAGCATGTGACTTGATTTTTATTTAATTTCAAGCCAAAGTGTCTTTTTCATTCACTGACAAAATATTTCAATCTGTTGGCAAAAATTTAAGCAATTCCTGCTATTTACTTACATCTATAACTGTACCAGAGCCCTTTGGAATACAACATTTGGATAGAGACAAACATACATTTATTTAAATCAGAGCTGGCAGAATACTGCAAGACTGAGCTTCTGATTTACTTCAGCAGCACTTTACTCCACCAGTTCTGCTTAGGTAGCTTTGCCAATGCTGACAGACAGAATCAATAGAACCAATTGAAAACCTAAGCAACAACTCTTTCTTTTGTGAAACTAAAATGGTGAATTTCAGAATATAGAGTAGTAAATATCTGTGATGATCCAGATTTATGCTTAAGTGTCTTCTCTGTCCTTCCATTATTGTGTGATTTGCATTGACCAGAAAAGTAAGGTTGTCTTCATTTAGGAGAAATATCAGACTTTGCATTGAAACACCAGCTTTCAACTCTTTGTACTGCAATTTACTACTTGTAACAAATCTAGTAAAAAGATAGTAGTGCTTTCCAGCAGCTTTTTTCACCAGTTGCAAACTGGCTTCTATATGACTTTTTAAAAGCAAAGAAACAAATCCTAACTAGTTAAAGCTCTTCATCTGTGTGCACCCACATCTATTCATAGCATTATACTGTAAGCCTACTATATTTTTGCATCATTTCTGTTTATACAGAATCCAAGTCTCCTCTGACTCAGGTTTATAGTTGCAATGAAGAAGTGCTCATATTATAATAAGTACAGTAAGAAAGATCCCCCTCCTGTGCTTCACATTACAATTCTCTTGTGCTATACTGACCTCTCAGTGCCTTATCTTCTTCAGTCATCATGCCAGAATCCAATTTTATTAGGTCTTGTGGTTGTATTAGTGTCATATTTAAATTAACACCTGCTTGTAGTTATCCCAGACTGATATCACCAAGTGACAATATTCTTTTTATTTTCTTTATATGAGAAAAGTGATGGCTGGCTCGGCTGTTCTGACATTACAGAGCTTTCTTACTTCATGTTTCTTATTTCATCCCTATGTTATTACGGCCTGATTTAAATACATATAGGTTATAAATGCATAGGTTCTGCATCCTGACAACCCTATTATTTCAAGTGATACAACATGAATAAAATCACACACAGAGAATTTTACAAACCCTCCAGTGAAAGGAGCTCTAAAATTAAAACCAGTTCTATGTCCTCAAGAAAAATCAGCATCTGTCTGGATATTAATTTATCCCATTTTATTTGTATGTTTAAAGGGAGGAAATTTTGAAATTACTTCTTGAACCAGGGTCTGAAACTATTTTCACATTTTTTTTTTCTGTGTTACAGTGAAGTTATAGCCTACATGTCACTTTTGTATTACGAGATTGACCTTTGGAGAAAAGATATTGATATCTGAGATTTAAAATAAGACAACAGTAGCCAATGGATTTAAGTAGTAACTAAGATATGCAGGGTAAGCTCCAAATTCTTATTTCTTGAATGTCATATCAACATTAGCTCTGAGGAAATAACTCAAAGGCTGACTAAATTTTATGTTAATAGTAGCGAAATTTTGGTTTCAGATTTAGAAAAATAACACACAGTGACAAGTTTGACAGGAACCTTCTACTGCAGAGTAAATTCTGTAAGGAGATTTCCCATTAGCATTCCTAGGCTTCACTAACACAGTATAATTTACTGACTCTCTTCAGAAACAGGTGACATGGGAGGAGAGGATCTGGTACTAGACTCTGTAGAACCCTCTTCATTTTAATTTCTAAGACTGATTAAGATTTCTGGGAAGATAACTTCCAAAGTTCCTCCCCCCCATTCTACCTGCCTCTATCACTTAATTTCTATGTATAGTGAAAGCACATTTTAGTTCACAAACGCAAAAGTTGAGTCAGGCAAAACAAGCCAATTAGAACTTTAACAGTGTTTTGCAATAGTTAAGATAGTAGGTCAGCAAATGAATGTAGATCTTCAGTAAAAAACACAATTGATTTCTAAATTGCCAATAAAGCCAAATCCTGATTTCCCGATTAAATCTCTTCCCTGAAGTTATTTCTGAAAAAAACAGTGCAGTACTAATCAAAATGTCAGATATTTTTACATCACAATGTTTAAAAAGCTAAGCATGTTCAGCTGCCTGGTTTAGGACAGACCAACACAGGCAAGATTGTTGTGGTTGTCTGCTATGGACTGATTAGAAAGAAGATGCTGATGAGGCCTTCAAGCAAGAGGAAGAAACCTCACTTTTGCCTCTTTATAATGACAATGTCTGAGGAAACTTGACAAGCTTTCAATTAATAGACACAGGCTCCCTACAGGCATCTCATCCCTCATGCCATGACACCACTTCCAATGGCACTGCACTAATAACAGATCTTACTACTGACTGTGCTTCTCTCTCAAGATAGAAGTAGATCTGCTTTTAATATATCTATCTTAATACACCTATATTATATCTATTGTTCTTAATTTGTCAGTCCTCAGCTCCAAAGATTATGTTCTGATCACCTGAAGGGGTCTTCACAGCATGATAAATAACAGAAAAAAAAAATCTGTTCTATACCTCAGAAGTAAAAGTTGTATTCTGACATGACGACTGCTAGGTAGATGCTTTTGCCAGCCACTGATAAATATTAGATAACATATGAGTGAAGGAAAATACATGAGTATGTTTTAATGTTTCCTGAAACAAGTTATTGCACAATTCACAAAACAGATTTGAAAGATGGAACCTGATTCCCACCCAATAAATGAATATGTACAGACCCATTTCCTCCAAAACATAAAGACAATTCCACTGATAGATAATTTCCCTGATGCTTTTTTGTCTCTTGTTGAAGTATATACAGTTCCATGACACTTACAAGAACTTTCAGACGGGAAGTTTCAGTGCTAAAGAGAAAATGCTGGCCTCAATTCAATGTGAATTTCAACAACAGACCCAGGATTTCACTTAACTGATTTTCACAAATATAATTTCTTGTCACAAGATTCATAACCATGTTCTTTAACAAGTGCAGAAAACAAGTTTTACAGACAAAGGGAAACAGTTAATTAGTGAACAGACTTGAATTGATCCTCTGTATATTAACATCTTAATACATAGAGTGAAGCAGCAAGTAAGTCATCACTGATGGACTGGGAGTTACCTACATTTCAAATGAAACCTCATATGAAAATGAGCCCCAAATCACTGAAATTTTTTTTGCCAGAGGCGCAACGAGCAGTTGAACGTTGTGTCCAACTTTCCTATTAGCAAACCAATTCTGAAAATTCAGCAGGGCTACATGACCTTGATGATCACATCCAGTCACTAGTGTAACAGAAAGTGGATACAAAACTCAGTTTGCACTACGCTTGCTTTAATTCACTTTAGCAGGTGGTAGACGGGTTGGCTGGCAGAAGAAAGGTATCTAGAAATTGTAACCTCTCTATGGAAAACAGCCTTGATGGAGCACAGCATGTTATGACAACACTAATAGGGATTGACAGCTCTCTACGACTCCCTTCCCACCATGAGAAGAGAAAAAAAAAATTAAGGCTCAGTGTTTACCAAAAAGGTGCCAAAATGTATGCATTTCCTTTTGTTAATGGCTGTTCCCGAAATCACAGTTAAGTTATAATGGAAAAAAAATCCATCTGTCATGACAAATGTTATTCAAGACTTTTTGACTTAAAGATTTTGCACTAATAATTATCTTAACATCTCTAGATGCTACCAAGGTACTTGAGAAACACTAGGAATGACAACTGAAAGCTTATATGCAAAAAGCAGCCATGTACTGGACAACCTATTTTGTTAGGTTTTGGAGCATCCCAGCTAGACCTGAACATCTTAACAATTTGTAAATAAATCCACACAAGTATTTTTAATCTGACATGTTTTAATATACATCCCTATCAAATTCTCATTTTGCATAGGATTCCAAATGTAAATCTTTTTTTTCCAAATGTCTGCTTATAATTCTTTGGAAACAGAAAATAAAACACTCTGAAAGGCAGTATATGCAATTTCCCCATTTCTCATCTTGACCATCTGAAGTTTAAATAATAACTACATTGTCCAGCAAATTTTTCTTCTAACATCCAATGTTACAAAGGGAACATTTTAACGCAGTTAATTACAGCTAATATTTAAATATATTTTTTAAATTTAGGTATAGCATTTGTATAGATAATGCAGGACAGTTCTACAGTGGGATTTCTATATATTGTTTCCTGATTCTGATATGTCTTCTGTGAAAGTCATAACACTGGGTGTGTTTGACAGTGCACTTCAATGGAGAAGCCAGTCTATTGGCATGAATTGGCTCTCCTGTCACACAGTCTGATTCTGCCAATAAGGTCAACTAAATCCTCTCTGGCACAATATTTCAGGAAGAGAGGTGTACATTTATTGCTAACTAGGAACAATGCTGTAGTCCTTAGCTGGATCATAGTGCTAACAGACTGAAAACCCATCCACTTAATCATAAATATTTTACCAGGCTACAGGAAGAACAACTCAGTCAATAGTGATGCAAGGAAATTATGAAGCCTATGATTTATTTTTAGGTCCTGGCTATAAGTTTTCTAGTTTTGAATAATAAAATACTATGTTCCTATAAAATGGGATTCTATTTTGGGGAATCAAGAATTTAAGAGAACCGCAGAGCTAGACAAATAAAAGGCATGCTTATGACAAGAGTCATAATTTAAAGATGCAGAAACTCCACCAGCAACTCAAACATTCTTCCAACTTGTCAAATCTTACCCAGTTTCAAAATATAATATATAATGTATATATATAATATAGTTTTGCAATCAATGCTATTTGTCCAAACTTTCCTATAGACTATGCTGTACTTCTTCTATGATTAATATTCCCAAGCTAAAAAAGGCATCACACATAATTTGTATTATTCTCCTGAGTCCCCTTACACTGTCTTCACCAATATAAAATAAATGAAAATAAAGCTACCTCAAAATCTATACTTAATGCACTGAAGTAATACATTCAGTCTTTACATTCTTTTGAATGTTTTTTCATTATACCTACTGTTGGGGACAATCTTTGTCATCCAAACTGATGGGCACATTACTTATTATAAGTATTTTGTATTTTATCTCTGCAGGAACAGTAGTATAAACTATTGTAATCATCTGAGTGCATTAGAAGTGTTATGCTTTCAGCACATCTTATTTGCCAACAAATAATTTTTAACAAGATAACCACAGGCTCCTTTTTATAAGAATATTAACATTTAATATATGTTTGGACTTGTGACTTGCATATTTGTTTTAAAGTGAGATTACAACAATATTTGTGAAGAACTCCACACCGACATCACTGGGGACTGCTTAAACATGACTGATACAATATTGTGTCTATACCTAAGTTTCCTTTTTCTTTAAGGCATTCACTGAAAGACTTCAATTAGTTGCTGCTTGCTCACACTTGCTCTGAAGAGACTACTTTCTAAAGCTGAAAGCAAGATGACTCCATCCATACTTGCCTGTGCAATCATTGCCCTCTCTGGGCTAGATATCAGTAACAGTATCTTGAAAATGTTCTTTTGCTTCAGTCAAAATGAACCAGGAGCAAAGACCTGCTGTTTATAGACTTTAAACCAGCTTCTTTTGCCTGAAGTAAATAGTTACCTGAACAGTTAGTTCAAGCTGGCAGACCCGAGTTAGTGGTCTTTTACGGGGGATCAGGTGCTAAAACAGGAGCAAGTCCCATTCTTCCACTGACACAGTTGGTGGCAGAGTACATGTGCTCACAGGGCAAGTAGATTTAGCCTACAAAATCAGTATGCAGACAAGCAAAATACTATGATAAATATGTGCAGCAGCATGCAGCTCCAGAGGGACAACAGCAGTCAATGTATTCTCAAGATGGCAACACATTTATATGCTGAGATATATTAACAGTATCAAGCATTTCCAGAAAATGGAAGTTGACTTTTAGCACATAGGATGAAATTGCCAAACCTACTGAGATAAAACATTTCAACTCTTTCAGAGGGAGGAAGTTTGGCTGTAAAATTAAAGATGGTTAAATTTAAATCTATTTAAATTCAAAAGCATTTTGCAAATATTGACCACATTCCTTTTTCATGGGCAACCATAGTTTCTGCTAATCGATTTTGCATTCCAAGTGTACACGTGAAGGTGATTTTTGCTGAAAACAGTCTTCACATAAAATACCATATAAAATATGGCATGTATATTCATAATAATATGAACTTTGTAAAGGTTGACTAAGTTAAGCACAAGCAGTACCATAACAGAATTCGACACACTAGCTTTTTTCTCTCTGAAGCAGCATCACAGCATTAGCTAAATAGAACATTTCAGCTGAGAAAATTGAGACTTAAAAATAAATTCAGTCATTAGCCAAATGCATTTTGGCTGGTATTGTTACAAAGATTTAACAAACATTACCTGTTCCAGCTGTAAAGATTAAGTTAATTTTATCAAGGTAAAGTTACAGCTGTTTGCAAAGACAGTAATTATGGACCTGTCAAACCAAACTGACTTAAATAGAAATGAACTTTTCAGCCATTCTAATTATAATTTTGCTAGAAAAGTACAACACATCACAAAACATGGCATCATTAAACGTATGACCCCCGAAAACCAGCTTAATATATTAGGGCAATTGAAAACAATTCCATTAAAACTTACATATTTTAAGTGCAAATCTGGGCCAGCATACATGAAAATTAAAATATGGGTCATGTGCTATGCATCACTATTCATTTCCCCTAGATTTGTTTTTCATATGTGTCCATGTTGATGAAAGTGAGTATTTGGTGAAATTACTGTACTTGAACAATAAATACCAGCAAAGTAACAGCACCAAATATCATTCTAATTAGTCACATTTATAAAAGCCACATTTTCTAAGGAGTTCCTGTAAACATTTAAAAGTTATCAGGGAAAGGCAATGGAAAAATAGTTGTTTTCACAAGGAATGGATTTAATGCTACTTTAAAAAGTCCTTTAGTATTACATCAGTAACAGCTACATTTAAGAAAATAAACTCATTCCTCAGAGGAACATTTCTAGTCTATTAGCAGAAGCTACTGTTCTGATTAATATTACATGAACATTTCCAGTATCAGCTCAAGCTGACTGAAACAGATAAATGCCTTCATCTCTGTTTTCAAGCTCAGTGTGCTCCCCTTGTCTTGCTGCAATCACCTTTTTCTGTTACCAAAGGATTTCAGCGTTTGCCTCTTACAGAACCCACACAAAAACAGACCAATGCATATAAACATAAAGGTACTTCTCAGTTCTTTCACCTGCTGAATAGCCCTAAGCAACTGCACACAACAGTGCAGGATCTCTCAGTACTGCCTTAGCATCATCAGCTTCTACACTTGCTCTGCATGAAGCTGTACAAAGATGTTTGCTTAGGTTTGACCCCTATGCACAGAAGAGGCCCAGTATCCCCTCTGATGGGTAATAGGACTGAGTTTTGCACAACACTGTTGCCCACTTTGTGTGTACTCTTGTCCTGCTTTGTCTTTGATGTATACTCTGTATGCTGATAACCTTTCGCTTCCCCAATTTTTTAAAATCTTAGATGATGGATTCTATTGATCAATGATTCCTGTATTTATTTGAAAACTAACTCCAGCCTCAGTTCAAGTTGGAAAAAATGTTTTCAAAAACATTCCCTGTATTGCAGAAAGACATGAAGTCTCTCACAGAAGTAAGGACTAAATAATATTTTGGCTTATCATTATAAGGGCAAATTGAGTTTAACAATATCCATGTGAAAGTACAGCTATTTGCACTTCTAGTGTAGAAGTGTTTTCCACAGAATCTACAGCAATTATGTGAAGTGATTTAAGTTCTAATTCATCTTAACTCAGTTATCATCTATAAAGAAATCCTAACCGCTTTGTTGTTAACCGTTGGTTTTTTTTTCCCCTCCAACTGTTCCCAGAAATGAGAGAACAGGATAATCAGTCTTAAGGCAATAGTGGTAAAACTAGTATCTTCCTTAGAGATAAAATGTATACCTTAATAGCTTTTTCTTCTGCAATGGTATGAAATATTTATTTTTGACTGCACTTCAGTTTTATTGCATCCAACTTGCCAATGCCCTAAGATGTAATTTTTGCTGTCAAAAAAGCTTTTGTACAGGTAAGAAAATCTAGCAACACACCCATGTTGTTCGCTGCTTTCCATCTTTACTTTGACCATGTAAAGTGTGATGCTATTGCTTTCATTTAGCTTGTTTTAGTCTGTTTCTGAAGATTCTAGTTTTGCTTTTCCTATACTTGATTTGGAAATGAAGGTGATCTGTCTTCCCTTACGAAGAGATATTGTTGTATGTGGTAAACCTACGAAAGGAACATTGCTCCCTTAAATTTGTAAGCACTGAAAGCACACACGCTTGCAGTATTTTATATAGCAATATGTCAGGCATTTTATGTGCAGCAGATATAAAAACTGGTCAGGTGTTCTGCTATTTAGTGTTTTTGAAAATTAGGCTTAAGCCCTTCACCAAAAACATGTCCTTTTTCTACTGCCTCTGGTGGTTTCAGTTTTGGGTATGCCCTGCAGCTGCAGGAATTTCTGACAGTGACTGATGGAAGTGCTGAGCACCTCTGAGTCAGATTATGCGCCTATTACTTTCCTGTTGTTTTTCTTACTATAAAGTGTTTTTATGGCTTTCATCTTTGCACAGCTTGTTTCCTCATAGTTTAATGATGCATTTCCTGTATTACTCATGAGAGTTTAAGTTCAACATGGTCATCTATTCCCATTTTGTCTTCAAACCACCATTTGACTAGAGGTTCTTCATTACAGCTTTTTCTATATTCTTACAAAATACTATACCACCTTCTACAAAAAATACTTTAATGTCTAAGTAGCAGCAGTTGAACTAGAGGCAGTTCAGCACAACCTGATTCAACCAGCAGAAAATCCCAACTGCTAGAAACTTGCCCCCTGCAAGCTCAGGTCCCAGGACTGCCTCCCTCTGCAGTCAGAGGACAAATATGATCTCCCTGAAGGGGAGCTGCACCAACTCTGCCACTTCAAACAACTTCAGCTCTATTGGTACTGCATCTCCTGACAAAAAAAAAATTCACTACATAGTTCCTCTTTTACGCTTTTCAGACAGCTTTGAGAGGACAAATATTTGCTGTAATTAAAGATTTGAAAACTGGTGCAATGCTGATGTGAAGAGACAGACAGGACAAAGCAGGTACAAGCAGCAACAGATAAAGGTTCATCAGAACCATAGGACTTAACTGCTTTCAGGTCATGCTTAAACTTCTGACACTTGCTGTGAAAGCTGTAAGGTCAGTCTAGAAGCTAAGCTCCTGCCCTGAAACAGCTGAATATATTTATGCACAGCCTTTCTATTCTTCCCTCAGTAGAAATGCAGTAACCATTATTAGTCCATTCCAGTGCAAAGCAACCAGTTATACAAGCACTAAAAGAAATCCACCTTTGAGTATTCAGAGCTTCCTATAACAGAATTATGCACTTCGGCCATTAAGAACACAGGTAGAGGAATCAACGTTCTTTATGTGCCAAGGATGTCATTATTAAGAGATAGAAGGAGGAAGCATTGTAAAATGGCCTAAGCAGTTTTCAAAATTGAGTAATCATACAGATGAAGACTGAAATGGATTTTTGTGACATGAAACAAACCACTTTAAACAGGCACATTCCAGCACATCACGCCCTGAAAACATCAAATGAATGCAAGTGAGAAGTGAGAAAATGACAGCAGCATTTTCAGAGTTTCAATCCAATTTTTCTACATGAAGTGAAACTAAACTAGAAATAAAACGAAGTCGTGGTTGAAAGGGGTCAATTTGTAAAGCAACATTATGGCTGGTACATTCAGAGAATTTTATTTTTTTTTTCAAAAAAACTGTTAAGGAACAAGTTAATACATCTGAAAACACCTGAAGTAGTATTTTTATCAACATTTCAACAATAGATATTGCAGGGTAAAATAGTTATGACAGACCCAGGCACTTCCCTGAGTCTCTGTACTTGCTCCAAGTCTTTGTTATGAAGATATTGCTGCAGTGCTGAAACTGTAAGGCTTAAAAATGGTACAAAGATAGTGGTTCTAGAGCAAGCTTTCAGTCAGGATGAAGATGACAGCTTGATCAGACAAAACCTTCCAGTGTAATGGAAATGATTTCAGTATGAAGACAAAGACTCAGACTATATATATCAAGAACATTACTATTACCACAGACAAAGTTTTCCCAGCCTATTTAGGCCAATTTGAGAGTTGTTATGCTAGAAACAAGGCACAGAACAACTGCATCAGGAGAGTTGTTTCCATGAAAATAACTTGGAAGACTTTAGGTAACACTAACAAAAAAGTCAACAAAATGCTTCTCAGTAGAGAGGTGAAGTTAATCAGCAACCCAATGTATGAGTACTGATCAGCAAACCCCTAGCTATCCTACAAACAATAAGTACTCATATTGACTTCACCTTTTCCATAACTTAACAAAACACATTGTAAGATGCTTTGAAATGGTGCTGATGTACTTCATTTTACAAGAAGTTCCTTAATACATTACTTGTGTTTTTTACAGTTAACTGAATGCTTGTTGAAGCCAGCCAGCAGAAATTTGAAGTTACCCAGAACACTGTCCTAATGCTACAGAAGAAATACATATTATGTAGGAGGTTTTGTCTGCCTATAACTTCAGAAAAAAGTCCTACAGTTTTCTCATCCTATTTGTGCATTTGAAGAAATGACTAGCTCCACATATATTTGGGTTGGAAAAGCTGAATAAGAATCAGTTACACTTCATATTCTTGACACTTCTGCAGCATTTTAAAGCATGTAGTAAATTACTTAATTATATCATTTAAGCTCATAGAATAATCAATAATAAAGTAACAAAGCAGCAGAGCACATATAAACCAGTCAAATCTTTGTGTTTTAAGAAAACATTTGATAACAATGGTGAAACTTATAAAATACAAGTTGTCCTCTAAAACTGAACAGAAGGCTACATGAACATAGAACCCAAAGAGATTAAACTGAAATTTTTTACTGTGTAACAAAAGCTCTCCAAATTTGTTGTTTTACAGTTACTGTAGAAAAAAAAAGGTGCCTAGGAGATGGCCTGGAACATGGGAAAGAAGTACAAAATTAGGACAGGAAAAGGAGAGAAAAAAAAGTAGATGAAGTCTCTTTCACTCAAAATGTAAAGTACTTCCTCCCTTATGCTATTTTTGAAAGGGGCGAAAATTAGAAGATTAACATCATATCAAAGTGAGTAATTATGTATTCTACATCTAGACAAAGTGCCTGATCTTAACAGTACTTCTGCTGATTAACTTCTATGTATAATTGAAACTGAGTGTCAGTACTCTTCAGTCAGTGTCAATAAAATAGGTAAGGGAAAACTGCAGGCAATTGAGTTAATTAATCCTAGAATCAGATCTGATCATAGGCAATCCAAACTTTTAATTTCCTTTTTATACCAGTTCTTATGAAACTAAATGGAAAAGCAATAGACATGAATTAAACATTTTCACATTACTAAGCAGTCACCCATCACCCATGAAGCTCGTTCCTCATCCCGAGGGCTTCAATTGCAGCAATGCCTGCTTAATGAATGAGTGCTAATTATTCACAATTAGGAAGAAATTTAGTACTTGGCCTGTGCTCCCCCCTTTCACATACATTAAGATTGTATAACAGTCTGGCATACGGAATATAAGAGTACAATTACAACACATACTAGCACTATTGTTTGTTATGTTTATGTACCCGTATCTATAGGACTGATCACACTGATTTTTCCTTTAAAAAATACAGCTTCAGAAATGGAAAAATATCCTTAGAAGTTGTTTTACAAGAATCAATAAAGTCATTGCTGTTTCTGAGCAAAACATTTTCAAATTTTTCCATGAAAAATTAAAATAAACATATAAATCTCAGACAATTTTCATATGGAATACAAACTGAACATTTGAAATTATCGATTGTTATAGACTTACACCATTGCTTAGCATTACTTGAAAATGAAATAGTTTCCTTACTATGACCTAGCTGGTAAGACAGCTACAGTCAGCACTGTCTGATAAGTACCACACAATATCCCCACCACCACCAAATCCTCCTAGCATTCTGTGAACAGCAAAATGAGATGCTGAAAAGATGAGAACATGTTTTTTATCAGTACTAAGATCTGTCTTTAAGTAATTAAATCCTTCCACTACTTTCAATTATTTTACTCTAATGTGGTACAAGTTATTAACATATCACACTCAATTAAAATAAAGTTATAGCAGCAAAAAAAATTCCAGAATTTTGCAAAGTGCAATGCATTAACACATTTCCAAAATCTCACAGTATTACTGATTACAGGTTTAGATTTTGAAGGTGGCAGCTTTGGCACTTGAGTAACATTTGCAAACACTCCAAGATAAGGAGTGGAACTTAAGCGTCATTAGACACAAGTAAGTGCAAAGCTTGGTTTGAGTTTGAAACCATTTCACAGATACTCATTGTCAGCAATTTTGTTAGCTGTTTTCTGTATTGTCTCTCATCACATGTATTTGTTACCTCAATGGTAAAGAAGCTCTGAAACATGCAGATTTTGAGGAAATAAATCTTAGATTTTTTAGGTTTTTACTTAGGGGGAAATTTGTATAAGTTAGGATTTCTACAACATTAAATCTCAAAATTATCACAGAAAGCAGCAGGTTTTGATTTGCACATTTTTCTATACGTCACATATAAGAAACATGAACTGTTTTACGACAACATCTGGCAAAGATCAGTAGGGGAGACATTAAGATACCCCATCCCACATTCAACTGCAGGTGTAGTAAAGCTGTCACACAGAATAAAAAAATGGTGTAACTTCACTGTAACATTACGGATAATAGTGACTACAAACTGTGGATCTGTGTAGTAAGATTGACCATCTCCTACATAAACTGCTTTTGTCCTAGGACCCTTTTCTATGCTTTGTACTTGCCTTTCACCGCAGCTAATGAAGCAAAAAATTCCTCTATCTGCACTGGAATGATTTTGTTAACATCGGCCACTCACCCAGTCCTCCTTGGACAGCATCATCATTAACTCCACTTTAGTTGCACCTTTTAAACTAAAAATTCAGCAATATTTGATAGTTGCTTTTGGATGTAGTTTCAAAACACTGCTGTTATGATTTATAGGCATGTTTGAAATGAAGCTTCTTATAAGAAAGCTTTAGAAAACATTCAATTTATTGTTACAATACCCCAGAGAGGGGATCACAGGTTTCAGAAACAAACGGTTCTGTACACAGGAAACCCCATGTGTTTGAGAGTATCCTGACAGTATTTTGAGGGCAGAAGGATGGAAAAATGTAATGATAAAAGAAAAGGTAATTGATAAAGGCAGAACGAAAGTCGAGGCATTAAAAATTAGTCTGAGGACTCATTAAAATACAAAGCATAGCATTTCCTGCTCCAGATAAAACTATGTAAAAGCAGTTGGTTTTAAAAATAAACCAGAAGGCCTCTAACATTCACATCAAATGTAAAAAAGAAATGACAGAGAAAACATATATTGATTATTTGTGAAATTTTATAGGATTTTCAGATACAGTGGTAGTATATGATCATTTCAATTTAATATTAACAGTCTCTAAATGTGTTAATAATCAGTTGCTAATAACCAACATAATATGTGAGTAGAGAAGAAAACACTAAATGTAAGCCAGTGACTTCTTTAAGAGCATGGAAACTAAAACCAGGTGGTGACTAACTAAATAAAGGTTAAAGATTATGGGTTTATTTTTATAACATAACTAATAATTCTGAGGGAACTCTTTGTTCCCCCAGTTCCAGGCAGGTGAGTTCAAGTACCTCAGAATATTCCTGACAATTAAAATAATTTGTAATTAATAATTCCCTACAATAGGTAAGATTTTGGTGGTCTATTAGCACACAATTGAACCTGTAGTATTTGATTCTAGAAATATTGGACATTTTCATATTTTCAGTTGAACAAGTGTGTTTACTTTCCCAAAATTTTGCCAGTTAGGATATATTTAAACAGCAATAAGTTAACACATTTGAATTGATGAAACTTTATATGCCTAAAAGGACTGTACACAAATGGGACTTGTAGAATACAAATCTCAACTCAGTATTTCTGTTGTTCTGATAATCAAAGTCTACATACTCATAACTGTTGATTCAGGAAAGCTTCTTAACAAAGAAAGTGCATAGCTCCTACTAATTTTAACAGTGTTCAGACTTCCCATGTACTGTTTTATTTCTGGGTAAGTTCCCATGGTTAACTAATAATGTTCTTGATTTAAATAGCTCACATTTGCTCATGGTTAATCTGCCCCCAGACTGAATAAAAGAAAATTTAAGTTTTCAAATAGTCCATTTTCAGTCAAATCAATCAGACTTCTTTTCTAATAGTGAACAAAGAACATATATATTAATTTAGTAAGCTATTACTCCTTCTCATAAGGAAGGGTTTTGTCTCAAAGAGTTTTCAATGTAGTGCAAGATTCGGGAACAAAAAAAAGTAATTGAAGTTATTTCTCATGTTTTTCTCCCTAAAAGGATAATTTTTTTCAAGTAGAAAGCTTATTTCATAATGAGGAATTGATCTAATAAAGCCCATCTAAAACAATTTACAAACTCAGATTCAGAGTATCTTATTACTCCCCTAAAAAGTGGGAAGTTCTTAAACCATAAATCTCTGGAATCTGTCAATGTTTCCACTGAAAAGACTGGAAATTATGCTTTATGCATTCTGCCTCTTCAAACATCTGTTGTTGGCACCTGTCAGAGACTGGAAATTGGGCAAAAAAGATTCAATAAAATCCTTGTCATGTTACTAATCATTCAGCTGGCTCTCTTCACTTTTAAATATTAATTTTTACTTAATTTTAAAGTTCAACACATGATTAAAGTTGTGAAAAATTTTCATTTTTAAATTTGTTTGAACTATTTTACTTTTGATGTCTTTTTCTGCTTATACAGTACATTTGCACACAAATACAAGTTTAAAACAAAAATTAGTCTAAGTGTTTCATCAAAAACATTAACCACTGTTCAAATTTTATCTGATTTTCCCCTAAAGAGAAACTGATCTCACCAGTAAAAGAAATGCTGGCACAATTTTGTAACAGACACTGGGGTCTCCCATACACTGTAATGGTTCACAAATGTTTTATTTTCCTACACTCCTTTCCTATTCCCACTCCCAGGTTTTATTCTACCTGAACAGGAATTACATTACAGTGCCCTGAACATACAGTAACACAAGTAAACAGAAGATTTATGCAGTAACAGATGCTCAAATACTTAGAAACTTAGTCTTTAGAATTTTAAATTTGAAGAAATTACTGGAAGCATTTTCCAAGTCACAAGCTGCCAAAATACAACACTCATTTAAACATCTCTTCATTTGACTGCTGAGGAGACTCATCAGGCAACAGGCTACACCGTAAATCCTATTGCTCTCAAGAGGACTGGAGTTCCATGACTAGTTTAGATGTCTCTTCTTACTGATTAAAATTAGCATTTAAAATATACACACAGGGAACGTTTTCTGAAAACTAATGGTTGGATTAAGGCTTTGCCTTAGTCTCATTTCCAAGTTTCACCGATGAAGTTGCATCCATTCAATTCAAGTCACACACACTGCTCAGCAGGTTTTGCCTTCATCAGAATTTCCAATATAGACAGATTTCCCCACAGAAGTGTTATTTAGTCTGATTAGTTTATGGGATTTGGGAGATTCTGATGGCATTTGCTTCATCGACACTAGAGGGTTATCAGCATTTGGCTGCCATTGATTCTGCAGCCATAGTTGTCTACATAAAACTGTCCAGCCAATACTCAACACTGCTCTGGCTACTACAAGGTAATTAAATCACTTCCCAACTCATATAGAATTTATGCCGAGTTCAAGATTCATAAACATAGGACCAGACCATTTAGGTTTCAGAAAACTGCTGTGAAAATTCTATAATGTAGTTTAAAACCTGCCACTGAAGCTTGCCAACAGACATCCTACATCATGTCTACAACACATTCCACCTGTACTTTCAGTGGTAGAAATGGGGCTACATAAACAGAACTCCTATAGCACAGGACTTTTTCCAGAACAGGGATGAAGTTGCATTGTTGGAGCCACAAAGTCTACTGGTTAAAAAAGGGATACAGGTGTTCTGCAACTGGTATACCACAGGGTATAATAAGCCTGCTGCTCATTTCTTCCTCAATGTCTGGCGAATTCCAAAACATATCCCTTTACCTATCAGATTCTTGACAAGAGACCATAAGACAAGAAAAACGCCCAGAAACATTTTAGGACTTGGAAAGCCCACGTGCTCTCCATTCGCAAACTTGTATTCATGTGATACTATTGCTCTAAGTGGCAATTTAATACATATTCATTTTTACTTTTAACTTTCTGAATAGTAATGAGAATTATTTCCTTCCCTCCATCATGCCTACTTTGGTCAGTAGGAAACCAGAAATCAGCAGCAGGGTAAAGAGTGGAGAGAGAAGTTGAGTAAAATGCAGTAGCACAAAGCATTCTGTGAAATCTTACAAGTATAGATCAATTCATACAATACCCTGATGAGCAAGAGACATGTTATCCCTTTTTATGGGAATCTGAGACAGAATTTGAGCTACTTGCCTAAAGCCAGAACCATCAAACTAGGGATTAGAAGTCCCAGTTCCCATTCTTTTCCATTTACTATTCTGACTTACATTGTAACTGTCAAAAGGAGGCACAGCCTGACTCAAGAAATGGTATTAAAGAAAAAATAAATAAATTCTAGTGTCAGACTAGAACATATGTTTTTTCCTCAAAGAAAGGGATCAAAAAAGGTAAAGAATCAACTTAAATTTTGGCAGTCAATAAATTTTTTTTCAAAAGGCTAAGAAACAAAACCTCTGTCAAATATCTATATTAAGTATAAAAGTGCCTTAAAATCAGATGAGAGTGACATTTTTATAGATGTGAGACAAATATGTAAGACATTACTGAAAGAGTAGAAAATTATGTGCAAAATGGAAATTTGGTTAAGATCTGTCAAGTCCTGAGAAAGCAGTTTTGGATATTTCTTGATGTGTACTCCCTGCATCACTCAGCATAACTTCTACCTGACTCTAAGAGAGAAATCTAGTTTGCAAGTACTCTGACAAGATTGTAACTGGGTTTCTTTGAACCATGCTTCCTTTCCAGGAAAGCAGGGACAGGGATCAGGGCATCTATTTTGTATCTGTGTTATTTTGCAGTATCTTTTTATAATCTCTAAGTAACCTTTAAATAAGTGAATAACTGTTTCACAAAGCCATATAACAACCTAAATTTTTCCTGAGCTCCCATAAAATATTTTTTACAGATTTGAAAAAGCAAATAAAAGTTGTTATTTTACTATCGCAGAGTACAGGACATTAGTACTGTTAAGCTAACAATGACCTTATTCCATTCCCATTTCACTCTCCCCCCCTTCTCCACTTCCCCCAACTCCCACTTGTTTTTGTCTGAGACTAGAGAACAGCTTCTGTCAGAAGACACAGCCTAGAGATGCCCTACAGAAAACAGAAGGGATTTTTTCCTGAGTTTTGAGCCACTGAAGTAAAAAATTTCTTCTATGTTTACTTAGTAATTTCAGACACCAGCCCCAAAACTCTTTTTTTGGTAAAGCCACTACATGCTAAATCTTACCTTCTGGAGGCTTCTGTTTGGTTTCTGTTAGCCTCAGTTAGACCTTACTCTACATGGTCAGACCACTGTTTTCTGGCTTCTTGTAGGTGTTCTCAGAAAACAGGAAGATGTGCCCCAACTCAGAACAAGCAGCATCCTCAACTTCACTCAAAGGATCAAGTGGAACAAGAAATTGCTCAGTTACAGAGAAAAAGAATAAGAAAGCATACAAATAAGAGGAAATATTCAGATAAAAGAGGAGAGCAAAACTATAAATCAACAAACACTCCTGCCGTGTCTTTCCTTTCCAGTATCCACATCAGGCAGAGAACTGCTTGACAGTTCTGGAACTGAATTAATTTTGTATTTACTTTCCAAATGACTTTATCTTGCTTTCATTAAACAAAAAGCACATGTTCTGCAACACTTGTCCTTAAAATCCCTTTTCTTTGTCAAATATTTCAAATTATCATCTTTGGCAACCGCTTTCATCCTTCTCAGCATTGCTTCACCTAAAGTAGTGCCTGATGACACCAGACTGCTGATGGCTACAGCAAGTGGTCCATGACTAACATGGGGATTGCAGCCCCTGTTACAATTGGCACGATGGAAGGCTTTGTTGCTGGGCTAAGTGTCCTGACACACTGCCATCATGAACAGAAGATATAAGAATCCTCTTCAAAAGCACACATTTGTCTTCAAATTAAGAAATAAAATAGATGGGATGTGGGGGTTTTTGTAGCTGCTGAGCCTCTTTAACCCTAATTCTCTTCCTGAAGGGAAAAAAAAACTAACTAATAAATTATGGTTCTTAATCATCTCAGGAATGATTTTATCCAAAAGCAGTACAGGCTGTATCACACAAGAGACTCAACAGCCTCCCAAGGACAGGAAATGTGTGATCCACTTTTGCATTTGTAAGGTACATCCTGAAGTAATCGCTAGCAGCTTTTTATTATGACTTGCAAAGAAACCAGAGAAAAGTTAAGTGTCTGCTTAAATTCCATAGACATGAGAAGGAAAAGGGGATTTTCTTCACAAAGGTAAACATGCCTTTCCACCCACAGCTGGGAGAGCTTCCAAGGAACTGGGCATTACACAGGCTGTGTTCAACCCAGTTGCACTCCAGCTGTAACACAAAATCATTTGATATTTCCTCTTCAAAACAGAACTTCTTGAAACTGCATTCCCTTGTTAATTCACAGAAAGCCAGATTCAAGTTACTGAATGGGATAGTGTAGGCGTTCTGGAAAAAATATAGTCTGCTAGAAGGAAATTGGCAGACATTACATTTTGTATTTAAGGAATAGCACCAAATATTATGAAAACAGCATCTGCCAATATTTGCATAGTGCAGATTGTGCTCCAATACCTACAGATCTCATACATTCAGTGTTACGCTTCAGCAGCAACTAGAAAATAAGTTTTCAAAAATTAATCTGTCTTTTAACAGGTTTCTCTGAACTTCTAAGTCAGCATGTTTGGTAATTTAAATAAAACTTATATTCTTTTATGTGTCAGTATAAAAAGCATTTTCAGTAGAGTCAGTGATATGAAGGCAGGCAGATATTCCACAAAGCTGCACAACATCTCACTTATGAATATGGTCACAGACCGATGACTCACACATTATTTAACTGAAAGGAGTAAGGACAGCAAAACTACTCATTGCTGAGATTAAGATGAAAATATTTTCCTAAGTTTTCTTTTTATTTTATGATTTTTGATTTTTTTTCCTTTATGGGGGTAGAAGTTGAAGAAAATGAAATTGAAGGGATTTTTTGTCATTAAAGAAAATGCATGGGACAGACCTAAAAGTTCAGCTAAACACACAGGCTAAGACAGAATTAATGTAATTTTTTTATACCTCAAAAGTACACTATCTAGGCACATAAGATGTGATTAGATAGAAGCTAATCAGTACTCAAATTATGATTTTCAGCCTGGATGTGTGAATTCGGCTCAGGAAGTTCCCAGCCTGCACTAACTAGCATTGACTAACACTTATAATTCTGGTCTGATGAAGTATTATTTCTTACTTGCATGATTAAAAATATTTAAAGTAATATTTCCACTTATCATACTGTTATTAGTGCTGCTTTAAGGCAAAAAGAGTGAGAATTACAGTGTGACAGAATATCAGATCAATTTGAAGATCGCTCACTCTCTCCATGAAAGAACAATCAACATGCAAAAGAGCTTGCTTTTTATTTCCATAGCATCTTACAAGTCTCCCCTGCAGGGAAACGCGCTCAAGCAAAACCAGAGACAAAACCCTTCCTTTCATATGTTTACATATTGCTTTGAAAGAGGCAGTTAAATCATTCCCATCTTACTCTATTTGCATCAACACCATCTTTAAACTGTGTGCTGTTGATGTAGGCCACTCTGATAACAGAATCAAAGGTGAATTTTTTGTTCCATTAACATCTGTAAGTTCTTCCTCCTCTCCTTAGTTTGATCCTAGCTCCAAACTACAGACTTCAGTATCATTACCACAGTGATATAATGAGTTGTAAATTAAAAGCCTCACTTTCGTGTCGAAATCACAAGTTTTACACGGGTTCTGCAATAATCCCATGCACCAATGTTTCCCCAAATATTCAAGGAAGCATGTTACAACATACACCATATTTATTAGTAAGTAACAAGAATTCTTAATACCCTCCAAAATCCATGATTTATGATTTCAGGGAATTCAGCGGGTTTTTTTAAAAGACATCTCAATTTCACTATTTTGCCCAAAAATCAATTAGAATTGCAAAATTGCATCAGTCACTGTTATGAGGGCTTCAGATGTCATAGCTAGGATCAGAATAGCAAGTCAAATTCGTTAATTTAATACCAGTGCCTGAAAATACTGTTCCTGCAATAATCCTGAACCCACTTTTAGTAATTTTTCTGAGTGCAGAATTCACAGAAACACAGAATCCTAGGGGTTGGAAGGGACCTTGAAGGATCATCTAGTCCAACCCCCCTGCCAGAGCAGGGTCACCTAGAGTACATCACACAGGAATGCATCCAGGCGGGGTTTGAATGTCTCCAGGGAAGGAGACTCCACAACCTCTCTGGGCAGCCTGTTCCAGTGCTCCGTCACTCGCACAGTGAAAAAGTTTTCCTGATATTCACATGGGACCTCCTATGCCCCAGTTTGCATCCATTGCCCCTTGTCCTATCATCGATCATTACTGAAAAGAGCTTGGCTCCATCATCCTGAGCCTCACCCTTTACATATTTGTAAGCATGGATGAGGTCCCCCCTCAGTCTCCTTTTCTCCAAGCTAAAGAGACCCAGCTCCCTCAGCCTTTCCTCATAAGGGAGATGTTCCACTCCCAAACTCTGCCCAAAAGCAATTTAATGCAAGGAAAATGAGCTGTCTGAAGGGACAGCTTGATGATATACATGTGCAATGTAGCTTTTGTGTTTGTTTGCTTTGTTTTTGTTTTTTTTAAGATCGTAATTTAGCTAGTGACCTGAGCATCAAATTAGGTTCCTTTAGTCTAACAATTTCTGGAAGAGAACTTGAAATTTAGCAGTCATCAAAAACAATAACATACAGACTGAGGAGAAGGGGGAAAAGGTTGAAAGGAAAAAAGACAAAAAACAAGACCCAATGGTCAATACCAATTTTTTTATATGAATATTTGTTTTTACCAATAAGGCACTGGTAAATTATAGAAAAATATATAAAGAGACAAGATGTATCAAGCTGCTTTTCACTTCGGAACATTGAGTGCTGTACACTATGAAATCTTTCTTCCTTTTACAGTCTTTTCTGTAACTGAGCAGAGGCTACTTCAAGACCCTCAAAGGACATTAATCCAGTAAGGTTTTTTCTGCACAGAACTTCTAGATGCTCCTGGAAGTTACAAAATATTTGCAAAAAATTACATACATGTCTCCATAACACCCTCCTTTCCATTCATTTTATCTCAGAGTCTCCGTTCATGTTGATCACATTAAGGGATGAGCAGTTACATAAGGAATCAACTAAACACTGAATAACAACAGTGTACAGCACAGATAAAGAGAAAAATCAGAGAAATACTCTTCAATTGAGGAGCATTATGTACTGTGCCAACAGAATGTGCCAGGTGCAGAGTATATCATTAGCATCAAAACAATCAAGGACATTATGTCTTTCATTCCCAACTGTTCTTGTACTGAATTAATGTTTTTATACTGAAAGCTTTGGTATTATTCAAACAGACGATATCCAAATTTAATGCGTCCAAGCTCTAGAAATATTTTTTTCTGACAAAAGTGTATTAACCTAACATGCTTTCACCATGCAGTCATAACTAATGTTCACATACAGGATAGTTACTACTAACATCACCACTTAAGGCCATTGATACAACATGACGGGTTTTTTTGCTCACAAAACTAATCTGCTGTGTAATTTACCAATATTCACAAGGTCAAACTACTCCGCATAATTTGTTATTACAGTCAGTACATGTGATTTAACCAATATGACATACATGCCTCCAATCTCTCCTTCCCTTGTTGCTAGATTTACTTATACAAGATTCTTAATGATGCTTACCAGTGTACTCTAAATGGACAAACATCAAAGTATTAACATACCCGAAACAAATCCGTATTCTTACTTCAAAATTTAAATTAAAAACTCAAACATAAATAGCACATCAATAGAATGTCAAAAATTATGAAAACATTCCCATAAGATTGTTTTAATCATTTATAGTAGATGCAAGTTTGATCTGAAAAGATGCACTTTAAGTGATTCACATATTGAACTGCATATCCAACAGGACTGGATTTGCTTCTTAACACTGAAACAAGTAATACTATGCTTCCTCTAAAAGCACCCATGATAAAAATCTTTTGAAGGTATCTCCTTGAAATAATAGGCATGAAGATAAATGGAATTAGTCTGGGTTTTGCTTTAGAGGGAGATAAAACATAGTTGGAAAAAATTGCCTACATTACCTGAAATGGAAAGATGCTTGCTAAATAATTGCCCACTCTTTAATGTAACAATTGTCCAAATATTTACGGAGGTTCCCCACCACAATGTCTCTGATTATGCACTCCTAGGTGACTCTGAAGCGTACTCCATTATGATCACAATTCTCCACAAAATTTCAGAGATCAAAATTTTTCATAAAACTGCTAGAAGAGGAGCTGTACTTTTTCCCTTTTAATGTAAGCTGTAGGGATATATTAGACATAATATCTCCTACATCCCAAAGTACTTCATAGAATAACTCTGTTTAAACCACTTCAGGTTAGATTGGTTTTGTTGGGGTTTTTTTGTTTGTTTTTAAACACCTGAAGCTATCACTGTCAATGGCTTTTGAATATACGATATCCATCTACCCTTACAGTATTCTTTCTTTAATTTTATTTGTTTATTAATTTATTGATTACACAGACTTACAATACTCAAAAAGATATTGTGTATTTCTTACAAAGAACAAATTATTCAGGATAAATACATTATGGTTACGTCGCTTTATAAGTGCAAGTTCGTGCTTTAGGCATTATCAACTTGGTAGCAAATAAAAAAAAGAGCAATGGAATGTTAACAATAGACATCTAAATTATTCCAGATTTCACAACAGATATCAATTCTGAAAACAACTGTCTGCTCTATAAATTAATGCCAGAACACTAAAATTAACATTTTAAAATATAATCCTGATGTATTAGAATTTTAGACCAAAATGACAACTTGCTTTTTTAGTGATACCTAATACTTGAACAAAAAAAAATCTTGATATCTATTTATATTGTCTAATTCTATTATAATGAAGAAAACAGACACTTTGTTCATTTAACATATCAGAAGTTACATTTAGAAATAGAATGATCTTTAAGTAACAATTATAGACCAGTCATGCAGCCAGTGCCATCCAGTTCCTAGAAACGCTTGTGAAAAGACCAGGCACACACAGGGGTCTGGTCTCACCAAGAGCTCCAACTTCCTTACAAATAATGTTTTTCCTCAGTAGGCCATTTTTGTCCAGGAAGCCTGTTAAAATAAATCCTCCCACAAACAGAAAGTAGGATAACTTCCATTAAGCCAGTAAATTTCCACAAACTGCAGAAATTAGCACATTAACTATATTCTATTTTCCAATTATCTACAGTGTTTTATTAAGAGATCAGGGTCAACTGTACTCATAAGTGCTGTTCAATTACTTCAATGTCCACACACAAACAGTAGGGTGTTCCAAGTTTTAGTGTCCCTATCGGACAACTAAGATTAACAGTAACCTGAGGTACTGTTAACAGTAGAAGGGATTTCTTTATTCTTTCACTAACAGTAATCATGGCCATAATTATCAGACACATAAGGAAAAATAACTGCTTATAATATCTGTCTTTAACCAGGAGTATCTGGAAATCAATTCCTCTCTCTACAAGGTTCAGACATGATTTTCTATAATGTAGCTTGCACAATCTACTCCCTCCCTGTGTTTCCCAGGATGCATACACTGAGCTGTTTCAGGACCTGCCTTCACCAGCACTACAAAGCTACCTCAGGGCTGAATGTGGTCTCATAAGAAAACTTTAAAGTTTTGCAACCCTATTCTGGCACACTTCAGCAGTGCAAAGCATGTGTACAGTTCCATTTTTAACTTAGGTCACCTATTGTTTTCAGTTAAGTCAACCTCTCCCAAAAGCTTAAATTGTACTTTAAAGCTGCATCTCCCCTCAGCTAAATATGAGTAACAAAACCTCAAACCTACAACAAAAATAACCACTCAGTTAACCCATCTCTGCTCTACTCTTTCTTGCAAGATTTTTACAGTATCACGTGGCCTGTGAAGGTGACAAGCACCTGATATGGTTAAAACTAGCTTTTGCTGAAGTTCTGAGGCAGAGTTGTGAACTACAGATTAAGCACTGAAGCAATTCAAGCACCCTGTGTTCTGTTTTCTGAAGTGCATACATAGCATATATTTCAACACTGTCTGCTGAAGTGTGATTAAATTTGAATATCAGAGAGCTAGAACTTTTTTAGTTGTAGCAATGTAAGTATTCTAAGGACTTACTTAAACTTCCAGATTTGTGGGGTTGTTTTTTAATCTTGACAATACAATGCCTTGAATCTCAAATTCAGGACAACAAACTTGAAAAAGCCCCACCTGAGCTTGCAGGAAGTTACACTGACACAAATGAAAGTCCATACTGTTCAAATCTACTTGAAAGACCTGTCCTTTCCAAAGCCTTCAGAGGCTTCTTACAGTTATTATATAATAAGATCCAAATACTGAAATTTAACTGGCTGAATTGCCTATCTCGGAAGTTATTATATCTGTAGCTTCAGGACAGAACTTGTGACCCACTCTTGGGAAAAAAACAGAAAACACGGAAAAGTTAGTTGAGTGAGGATTCTGATATTGTCAATTACATATTTTAATTACTGAGCAACACACCATGTAACAAAGCAAAATCAAGAGAAGTAATATATTGTCCCAGGAAGACAGAATATTGACTTCATGATTTATGTACCTGGAATCCTTCTAAACAAACAGTAAAAAAATCAGAATCATGGAATGGTTTGGTTTGGAAGGGACCATTAAGTCCATCTAGTTCCAACCCCCTGCTCTGGGCAGGGACACCTTCCACCAGACCAGGTTGCTCCAAGCCCCATCCAACCTGACCTTGAACACTGCCAGAGAGGTGGCATCCACTACCTTCCTGGGTAACCTGTACTCACCAAGTAGACTGAAAGCAAAAGAAAATAGACTGATGTTACTTTCTGTGAAACAGATTTGTATTTTAAGAAAAAAATTCTTCCTCAGAATATGTGGATATTCGTTATTGGAATAGCAGACATTCCTATAGGTAGAATTACCATCTGTACATTGCCAGACGCTGTTATTCTATTCTCACATTTACAGATGACTTCAAAAAAAAGCTGTTGGCTTTTTGTTTCCTGACAGGTCAGATATGAACTACAGGAGGGCTATGGAATCAGATACCATCTAGATACAGAAGACTGTTTCCTACTCAGACTAATTCCTTGCAGTGGCTCTCTAATGACTGTAACCCGAATCATAGCTCAGCACGTCAGACAAAGCCCATGGCCAACTGCTTTCATGCTCTACCAGAACACTTTCTGCTATCAGTGTTCTATATCTGGATTCAATCTTATAAACACAGATCTAAGGGAGACAACCTTCTGAAATTCATTACTTTTTAAGTTAACATTTTCCTGCAATTCTTAACTGAATAAAATTATAACATGAATTGCATATGAGTTAGTCTTACAAGCAAACTCGCTAGGAAGTTGGCAGGAGAAAACAAGTTCCATTTTTTTCTCATTCTTCTAAAGTATCATTGTCATAGTTGGCAGTATTAGAGACATTATGGTTATGTGGGCAAGTAAGGTGGTGAATGCATTCAGAGTTCCAGAGACTGAAATATCAAAGTAGAGATGAGGTTTATTTTTATCAGCTAGAAAGATTAATCTAAAAAGAAAAATAATCTTTTTCCCCCCACAGTAACAGTCATATTGCTCATTTGGGAAAATCTACCCCTAGAGATGTATGCTCTGTTAAGAGCAGAAGTTGATCTGAAAATTGTCAATGTGACAGAAGATTAGGCATTACATATTTGAATCAGTATTCACTGTTATCTGCTCACCCAGTCATCAATAACTCTTCATCTACAGTTCACAACTACTCCTACCAGGAATCTTCTGTTGACATGCATAGTCTAGCTGGAAGTATAGAAGTATTTTCTAATGAAGCCTAGTTCCTCTGATCTTACCCAACATTAGCAGTCATAAGTGGAGCAAGCTGGACTTAGCTCTTAATATTGACATTATTCAAATACAGAACAAAGAATCAAAACCATATAGGCATGCAGAGAGAATGAAGGTTGTTTCCTTAGGCAGCTGCTTAATCCTTCTTAATTGCAACTGTCTAAAAATAACCTCTAAGCCTTAACTGTTCCAGCCCTGTATGGTGTTTTCAACTGGTCCAGATGAATTAACTTAGACCTCAAATCTCCCACCCAGAATCCCCAAGGCAGCTTTTCTATCCATCACAAAGATATTTAAAAAAGCATTATGTCAATGTTGATAGTGATCTGTACGCTCATCTCTAGCACACAGGAGCCCTTTGTGATATCTAGCATGATCAATACTAACAGGGCAAAAGGCCCCAAGTTAAGCTGTTAGTAGTAGTCACAAAAGCAGTGTTGACAGCTTACTATTTCACACATCAAATTTGATCTCGTACTTTGAGGTGCATATTTGCTAGTCAGTATTTAGACTCCTGCAATCAAAACAATCTTAAAGTGTAACATTACAGACAGTGCCTCTAGGCACCTCAAGATTATCAAGTCTTAGGAAGGATTTTGAAGGTAAATATTGAGAACCTGGTTTTCAAGTTGATGCCACAGGGAAAATGAGTAAAGTAGAATCAAGGGACAGAGAGGTTAGGGTACACAAAAGAACAACAAAAGAAAGTCTAAGAGCATGAACCTTAAACTACTGTTTTTTTAGCAATAATGCAAGAGGGTAATTCAATTACAAGAATTATTTTTTTGCATTTGTTAAATTGAATACCCATTTAATTTCAAAAGTTGATACAGAAGGAAAAATGTCTTCTAATACCACCTTTCAGAAATCAAAATTTTAAATTTCTGTTTATTGTGTTTTATTACATGTTTATATTAGATTAATAAAATCAGCTTGAATTTAAGTCTATATTAATAGAGTCTATATTAATAAGTCTATATTAATTTTCTTTATTAAAATCCAAGCCTTCTGTGGACAAACATTCACATTCATGTCAAGTACTGAAAGCACACAGCTGGTAATTAGTATGAAAGCAATTAGCCTCCCTCCTTGAACCAGTGAATTTTCAGTTCCCATATGCCGAAGGGAAAACATGGAAGCCTTTTGAAATACAAGTTTTAACTCCATTTGGATACGATCCATACGATATCACAGTCAGCTTTAAAAGCTAAATTTAAGTTCAGGACTTTGAGCCTGGAAACAACTCATATTTTCTAATGCAGGAGGAAACCAACTACCACAGGTAACATGCAATATCACACTGACAAGTCACAATCATTGCTTGATCACCCTACTGCTAATTAATTTCAAGGTATAATATATTCAGTAGCAATAGAAAGTTACACTCCATTGGACAATTTTACAGACTTTTTACTCAAGGGAATGTTACAAAAAATTCTATTTTAATCTATTGATTTTGTCTCATTATGGTCTGCCTCAGTGGGATCTACTACTGTTATGAGAAACGAGGTTTAGCCTTCAGATCCATGTCACTTAAATGCTAGTCTTGACTGAGGCTGTTAAACTAAGCATCTAGTTTCATGATCCAAACACTTACAAAAAATTCCATATTTTAAAACCATACACGTACATCAGAATAAGCAGCCACCAGATACAAACATTAAGCCTGGTAATAGTTCTGTCGTAATAGGTTTAGTTCTACAAAATTAATGTTCTGTTTTAATGGAATATTTACCGCAATTGTAAGCCTTTAGTTTAGGGAGGTTCAGGAAAGAGTCCAGAATTTCTACTGAGGTAAGTTCAAGAACAGAAATGAACATCAAAGAAGTCTTACTTTTGAAACCCTTCTCTATTTCAGGAGAAATGGTAACAAGTAATTATTAAGGGCATATAGTTCATTATGATCACAGAGAAACAACTTCAAAAAGGGAATTAATTCTATGTGTATCTACATGTTTACGAGGGGCCAATGACAACTAGAGCCTTAATTCAGGTGGCAAAACAATAGCCCAAAATTATTTGAAAATACTCAAAGCCAATAAGTCTGATTGTGTTGGACCTGTCAAATTTTAATTATCCTCAAGTGACTTTGTGAAAACAGAAATTTCTATAAAAACATACTGAGTAAAACCTCTCAAAATTACTAACTGACACATACATAGCTACATATATTATCTGCAAGCCTATTATTTGTTTAGCTTTTGAAAATAATAATTATTGCATTAAAAAAACTTGATCATTTCTAGGGCAATTGTAAATTTTATCACCAAATTAAAACAATTATTCGTTCATAAAGCAGAATTTCCTGTCAGGAACATACTTAGTACTTATTACAATTTTTATGGTAATCATTGAATTATTCTGGCATTTGCCTACAGTGATGTCTCTACTGTTAAACAGAGTAAAACATTGACAGAAAACCTGCTGTAATGCCTGCTGCATTGCCACTGTAGGGAGTGACTCCAATCTGGGATCTAAAATTATGCCAAAAGTTTAAGCCACTTATCTCTCAGACATTTTATAGATCAGGGCTGGTGCCATTTTAACTTTGATCACAGGAATTTGTGATCATGCAATTTCTAAGCAAAATAATCAGAAACAAATTATTTCAAGTAATTGTCATAATAATCAGTCCCTAGAGAGAAACCAAAGCTGAAGTTCAGCTTTAGTTGATACTATGTGGAGACTTAAAGTGAGAAAAGCTGTTAGAATATCAATGCCATAGGAAGCAATTTTATTTATCTTCTAGTTAAGAGAGCATGGACTCACATATGAGTAATAAGAATTTGAACTGTGCTAAGGTATATCTGAATAAGTGCTAAAAATGCTAAGTAACTTAACTCTTCATATCCAAGCTGCTTCTGCAAACACTTGATACTTTTCCTTCGCAAAATATCTAGGATTTAAAGTTGAATGAATGTACCTTATTTTGCTAATGTTTTCCTTGCCAGAACATTCTTCTAGCAGCCTACATGTTTTGATTTGTTTTGCTAGACAAGGCACAAGTAAACTCCCATAAGTCCTTCTTCTGGATGAAAAATAACACTGTCATCTGTGAAATACCATGAACATGAATAGCAGCCTCCTCTGGCATCCAATTGCAATGATACATCATATCGATCTTAAGCCTCTGTAAATCTAGGTTATGTTTCACCTTAAGTGCCATCTTGTAAGGTGTTTACTTCATGGCAGAATCTTAGAACATGTAATCCTCAAACTACCTCGCCCTGTAGTCCTCAGTTTGAAAGCCCTCTGTATATGAACAGACTTACTGAAGCCAGGAGGCTAGTTTTCTTTTTGCCGTGCTCAGAAAACAACACCGTGGGAAGAGGGACAGTTATTTGTTTGCTGCTTCTGTGGGGAGCAGAAAAACAGAAATAAGACAAAAGGAAAGCGGGCAGAGTTTAGAGGGGGAAAAATGAAATAAAAATCCACCCACAGTGGACAACCAAGCAAATAACATGGAAGAAAACCACGGGCTAGTTTTCTCCTCTGCCAATATCAGATGATTTGAGACTGAGGAAACACAAACCAATGCCATGCTCTTCCTTTTTTTCAGCTGCAATCTAGTCATAAATCCTCATGGGCTAGCACAGTAAGAAAGATGTATTATTTAAACAAGAGACAATATGCAGTACTGCTCTAAGGACCACTGCACATTCAAGGGGTTAGCTTCATTTTACTACAGTCTGCAGAATACAGACAGCAGCACAGGAAGCCCATCTTGTATCTGATGCATCCCTGTAGCAGCACTCTGCTTTTCCCTCACCATCCCATACCAGCATGGGAAAGGTTTAGCTGGTGCACCAGGACTTGATCCTGAAGTCCCCCAGTTCAGCCAGCAGAGCTGGTGACAG
>VZRW01010862.1:690446-722405 GCA_013398125.1 Aegotheles bennettii | reverse complement strand
AAACAAATAAAAATAAACCACCCCCAGCCGGGCACAGCACGGACCGGAACGGTGGGGACACTGCAGCCTGGGGAGCCACCGTGTCCGGGGGGGACACCCATGGCACGACCGGCAGGTCCGGGGCGGATTCTCCCCCTCGACTCTGGGGAGACCCCCCCTGCAGTGTTGGCATCTCCAGCTCTGGGGTCCCCAACACCAGAAGGACACGGAGCTGTTGGAGAGAGTCCAGAGGAGGCCACGGAGATGCTCAGGGGGCTGGAGCAGCTCTGCTCTGGGGACAGGCTGAGAGAGTTGGGGGGGTTCAGCCTGGAGAAGAGAAGGCTCCAGGGAGACCTTGGAGCACCTTGCAGTGCCTGAAGGGGCTCCAGGAAAGCTGGAGAGGGACTGGTGCCAAGGGCAGGGAGTGATGGGACGAGGGGGAACGGGTTCCAAGTGCCAGAGGGGAGATGGAGATGGGATGGGAGGGAGAAATTGTTTGGTGTGAGGGTGGTGAGAGCCTGGCCCAGGGTGCCCAGAGAAGCTGTGGCTGCCCCTCCCTGGCAGTGCTCAAGGCCAGGTTGGATTGGGCTTGGCGCAACCTGGTCTGGTGGGAGGTGTCCCTGCCCATGGCAGGGGTGGGACTGGATGGGCTTCAAGGTCCCTTCCAACCCAAACCAGTCTGTAATTCTATGTTTCATGCTTCTGCAAAGCATCTGCAATTGTTGGGTGCCAGCTGTTGCCAAATGCTGAGTGTGAAGCGGATGGTGTGTACCTGCCAGAGCAAAGCCCTCCTCTCGCAGGGCTATGGTCATTCTCCCTGCTGAATGCTGAACAAGTGGAGGCAAGCTCATCAGATAAGAGGTGCATTTACCAAGATAAGGTAATAGCAGAACTTCAGCACAGAGCCTCTGCTATCGCCTGCCAGAGTCCTGGGCTGCTCCACCTCGGGAGGAATCTGGGGTCAGGAGGGTTTACGTGAGAGCACAAAGGGACTTTAAACGGGCGAAGGAGAGGCCTTTGAAGGCTCACTGCCATCCGAAGGTGTCATTACCAGGAGGGATCCTGAGGGAAGCCAGAGCCTTGCAGAAACCTGCTAGCCATAAATGTAAGGTTTATAAAACCCAAAAACCTCTGTACAAATCCCAGCTGCATCTCCAGCATCAACAACACGGCACTGCCTCGGGGACACAGCTCTCGAGGAGCAGATGTGAAGGTTGTCCCACTCACCGTGCTCCTCTCGGTAGTTTGCACCTGAGCCTGCAAACCTGGTGCTTACAGCCAGGATCTGCTCACCCATCCCGAGCGTCTGCTGTGATGCTGCAGACCCAGGCCACCGCGGAGGAGAGGACTTTGGGATGGAAAATGGAGTGTGGAGGATGGGTGGGGGCAAGATCACCGCTCCGGGCTGCGGGCTTCGCAAAGCAGAGGCTGAACAAATGCAGTAAGAACCATCAGAAAACATGGAAGGGATGTGTTTGTCCCTCCCTGCAGTCCAGGGGGAAGCAACCAGCATAAGAAATGGGTACTAAATCAGCGGGCTCATTCTCTGTCTGCCCTGAAGACCCAAGCTGTTATTTTCCAAACAAAGGGGGAAGAAAATACGCACAATTTTTAATCTGTCCCATCACTGACCCTCTGTCCAAGGCGACAGAAATAATTAGAGCTTGCTGCAGCTGATTGCTAATGAAAAATGAGGCTTGGGCACAACCTGCTCTGCATTTTAAGTTCAGGCTCCCAGTGTACGTGGACAGTTTCATGCCCATGAATTGTCTGACTCCTGCATGCTCTTTCAGATATTCGGTACATTCCTGCAGTGGGTGGTGAGCTACAAATCAGGGTCAGAGGTAATCCCCAATTATTTAGCCCTTTTACTGTTCTCATGCTTGCCAAACAATTCTCCATATCAGGATTTGCTCATGACCTTAAGGGAGGTTGCCAAGGATTTAGGAGTCCCCCTAAAAAGAGGATCCAAATGAAGTTATTACATTCTTGGGCATCGAGTTCGATTGCTGGAGAGTTGGATTACATTTTCCTGGGGATCAGTTTTCATAAGCTAGGTCTGATGCAATCATCAATTCGCCTTCTCGATTTTGTTTGCCGAATTATTTCTGTGTGGAGGGTCCCTTTACAACCCACGATTGAGGCAGTAGCAAAATGTTGAGGAAGGTTTAATTTCCTAAAGCCCTGGGTCGAGCAGCAGCTCTCCCGAGCGCTCGTTTCAGGAGGGCTGAGAGTCACAGCACAGTGTCCAAGGGGATTTGCAGTTATTTACAGACCCAGTAAAGGGTGAGGGCTCGGGGGGGAGGTTGAGTCTGTGCTGGTGGTGGGTGGGGGAGCTGAGCCCCAGGACCTGCCCCTGCCCTGGCACTGTCCCCTCTGCCCAATGATTTGGGGGGAAACGTTCTGAAAATCCCTGGCACCGATGCCTGATGGGAGCCTACGTAGGCAGCGCCGGGAGTTAACAGATGGGTTGTGGATTCAAGCTTACGATAAGGTTACTGAGGGTGGTTTTGTTTTAAAATGTCTCTTACTTAATATATCCATGAAGGCCAGGCATGTGCCCGTGGCCGGTGATCAAATCGCTGACTCTCCCTCTGCCGTTTCCAGCAGTCTCGTGTCAGGTTACTGGCACCAGAGGTGAAGGAACAGCCACGGCTCGGCCAGCAGCGGGGCTGGGCGCCCAGGCTGTGCCCTGCAGAGGTGCTGCATGGGCATGGTCTGACCCAGGGCCTCCATAATCAACACCCCTCACTTTCTGCCCAAATAGAAATTTCTGTGAGAGCCAAACTGCCTTCAGAAGAGCAGAGCAGTGGGGTGCGCTCCTTGCCCAGCCTTTGCTCAGTAAAGGTGGTGGCTCTTCTCCTGGGACAGGCACATCTCCAGCCTCTGGCATGGATGTGAAAGTCCTCGGTGGGCAGCAGGGCACTGTCAGCTACATGGGACGGTGCCTCCATCCAACACCCACCGCCATACTGCAGCCTGAGGGCTGCAGGACTTAAGCATCTTGTTCAGAGTAGGACATCTCGAGCCAGGAGTGTGCTGGATCAGCAGCTCCCAGGAGATCTGCACATCTCATTTCCCAACCGTAGTGCCGAAGGAGAGCCCGCACCCATCAGCTGAAGGCAGGATCCCGAGGGGGGACATTAACAGCGTAGGCTCTGAGGAATGGTTTGTCACCCACCAGGGCTCAGCCTCATCCTTCTGGTAGCCTGCAGGTAGTTGCAAAAGCTTGAATTTAGCGTGGAGTGTGGTGGTTTCAGCTGCGTGAGTCACCACCCCAGCAGCACGGCCGCGATGAAAGGAACCATCCGCACGTTGGAATAACTCGAGATTTAATACAGCGAGTACGTGCGCCCACCGCTGCTCAATTACACTGGCTGGGGTGACCAGGGGCTCCGCTGGGGTAAAACACTGGGAAAACCCAGTGAGAGCTGTGGTCTCTGCGGAGCCCTGGGCTGGAGTCCCTCCGGCACTGCCCTGGGTCGCTGCCGGGCACGTGAGGGCTGCGGGAATGGCGCTGGCACCGCTGAGCGAAACTCGCCCCAGGACGATTCAAATGAAAGCCATTGCCCTCTGGGAGCTGAGATGTTTGCCAGCACCCAGCGCGGCAGTGGGAGGAACACGTAGGTGGAAACTATTTGGAAGTGGCAAAATTTGTGGACATTACAATTCCTAATAAGAGACTTTAGCCCACTTTGATACTCTGTTTAATAAAACATGCTGGCTTCCCTGTGACATCCTGCCCTGCCTCGCACCACCAGCCCAGCCCAGCAGCCCAGGAGCTCACGCCGTTTAACCAGTTCCCCCCTGGCTGGTTGCACCATCTCGTGAGAAAGAACCCCAGGAGAGCACACCCCAGCACGCCCGGCTGCAGCCTGACCCTGCCAGCACAGCCAGAGCCCTGAACCTCGGTCTGCACATGGCCTAAGAGGGATTTAAGGGCGATGGCACTTGTCCCTTGCTCCCATCCCCAGGCTACGTGGCCTCTGCAGAGCTCAGGCGGGGCAGGGGACAGCAAGGGGTCACCCAGCACAGCCGTGGGCAGGACAGCTGGGCTGCCAGCCCATCCTGCTCCGAGCAGGAGTTCCTTCTCCTCCCGAGTGACAGAGCTGTCTGGTGGATGCTTTGCACAATGGTATCTGATCACATTCCTCCTTCTGCCTAACATCAGTGAGTCAGCGATGAAGCCTCATCAGATGTCTCTCTGCTTCAGCTTTCACATCTGAAAAGCAGGAAGGATGGTGCTCGGCAAGTATGCAAAGCAAAGAAAGTAGGGTGCCTTCAGATCTACAGCTTAGAAAATACCACACCTTTTAACTACAGCGCTATTTATTTTTCCCTGACACCCACATACCCCAGCAGGAATCAAGACCACCGGGGCTGGTAGTCCAGGGAGATTTTGTTCTTTCTGGTGGATGTTGGTAACAACAGCCACGGGGCCAAAACACATTACAGCTGAGTCAAATAGGAACATAAAAAGTATTATGGACTTGCTAAGTGGATTTTAAAAATACAATAAATAATAATGATAAAAAAAGCAGAACAGGCAGAAGAAAAGACCAGGAGTGTGTTCCTCCTATGGTTCATGTCAGGACACGGATGAGTTACACCTTGACCCTGCCAGGGAGGGCTGTGTGCCCCACGTGTGTGCGGCGTGCACAGCGCCTGCCTGTCCACGCAGGGACAGGGTTCAAGCTGTAAATCCCATGGGCAGCAGGGCCGGAGCGAAGGTTGTTTGCCAGGGCTCGTGGCAGAGGTGCAGAGCACAGCGGTTTGGCGTTGGAAGCTGGCTGGGACAAAACCTGGGAGGTGGCTCAAACGGTGCCATGGGGACCCCAGCTGAACTTCTGCAGGGACACTGGCAGCTCCCGTGGTTGGAGATAAGGGAGGACAAGCCCGGGTACCAGCCGTGGACTTGCTTAGCCCAGCCTGCTCTTCATGGGCTTGTGGGAGCTTATGGATGGAGCAGATGCTTGCGAGGGAGCGGGGTGCCCCATGGCTGCAGCTGTCCTGCTTGAGGTGTGCAGATGGCTGGCCACCTCAGGAGAGGAAGGGGCCCATCAGTACCAACTTGCTGGTAGTTAACAAACATTTGACCCCTTGGAACAAATGGGACACAAGGAAAGGGCAGGCGGTAGGGGGAATGCAAGTGCATGGGCTCCTTCGTAACAGGCCAGACAAACCATACACATGAGATGCTTCCTAGTCACGCAGACTTAAAAAACACTTGGATGTGAAAGCATTAAGCTCTGGGATAGTCTGGAGCAGCCGTGGGAGAATGTAACCAGTCATTTTCTAAATGAGAAGCCAAACCTCTGAATCCAGATCCACCTCCTCCCCAGCTCCTGGTCTGATCCCATGTGCATCACGAGCCAGATGTGGATTGGGCATTACTCCTGCTGCAAATTCAGCTGAAATAAGCACTAACAGGAATTAAATGGAATAGGAAATATTCATGGTGGATTTGTGCCTAATCAAGATTACGCAGTTCTGCTGACTGCGTTCCTCCAGCACGGAACAGGATGGCTCCACACGGGGTGGCAGCCCCAGTGCTGTGCTCCTCACCTGAACAGCACCTGGAGGGGAACATGCCCGTATTTACCCAGAAAACACAGCCCACCGGGACAGAGAAGGAGGCAGAGCACACCCAGGGCATCCCTGCGAGTACGAGTTGACAGGAATGTCTCATAGTGCCCTTCCCTCTGTATCAGAAGTGATCTGGCTGAGAAGTCCTGGAGCAAACCACAACTGAGGGTGTTGCTGTCTTCCCCAAATACTTTCTCTAATGAGGTTTTTAAATAGTTGTGCCCGCCTACACTGGCAGCCCGAGCACTTTCATCTCCAGGTGAATGGGAACCGAGGTGGGACTCGACTGTCTGCTGGGGAGGATCATTTCCATACTGCAGCGAGAACCCGCGATGGCAGGGAAGTGCTCGTCCCCTCTCGGGGCTGCCTGCTGATCGTGGCACAAATATGAACCACACACAGCAGTGTTTGAAATGCAAAGAGTGCCCTGGCAGTGTGGGTTCCAGGAGAGGAGGTGCCTCTCGGTTCCACCTTTGCACCGATGCGAACCGTGCGGCAGCCAGCAGGTACCCACTGCAGAAATGGGTTTATCAACTCAATTTGCTGCAACCTGCACCTAGGGTGCTCTCAGGAACCACACACCTCTCATTCTTAGGTGGCAAAGATCACGTCTATCCTGGAGGTTTTTGGTGGGTGTGGAAGTGCTCTCCACGCAAACGCATCTCGCCCCCGTCGCCTCCCCTGCGCTGGCTGCCGGCGGAGCGGCACTGACGTGCAGCCACATCACCCACCTCTCACCCGGAGATGGAGAGGAGCCCGAGACTCGCCTGGTACCTCTAGGGGTTCATCTCCCACGGGGATGCCAGTGTGTGTACAGCGATGGCCTCACACCACGGCTCTGCGAGGCTGAGTACAGGGCCAGCACCTGAGAGCTCGGGCGGTGCTTTGTGCCTTTTCTTCTCAGGGAAAAAAAGAATAATTTCCTCACAAAATATTCACCTGGGATAGATCCCAACGATCTGGGGAAATACAAATGGCCACACAAGCTCACTGCAACTGTCCCTTCTGATTTTATAAACTGTACGTCTCTATAATGAAAATCAAGCCCCAGCCCTGAAGAGCTGTGAACATCTGCAGCTGCTGCCCAGATGTGGTTGCCCAGAGCCTCTGCAGAGGTTTCAGGGGAAAACCCCCATGTGCCTCGCACGTACTGCCAGAACAGAGGACAGAGGTTTCACTTGATGAACCTCCACCAAGGAGACATTAAACGCCTTTGATCTCCAGATATAAAAATGATCTTTTGATTTCAGATTATGAAAGTGAATAACCATCTGCTACGAAGCGGCTGCAGACCCACGTTTTATCGAGGCCATATGGTGTCCAGGGCTTCTACGTATGAATTCAATTAGCTGCTTGGGTCTGCGTCAGTAATTCGGTATCCACCCAGTCATGTTTTTGGAACAAATATTATAATATTCCCATGGATCCTCCAGACAGTGGGAGGTGTTTCCTTCACTGTGAAGGTTTTGGGAAGTGATGACTTTGTCTCATTTTCATCTTACCCTGTTCTGCATTTCTAGTCCCTTGCTTTTCAAGGCTTGGAGCTTTCCCTGGGATGTCTGAGCCAGCTGTGGCTCTGAGTAGAGACATCCCAGGCTCCAGCGTGCATGTTGGGGCTCACGTTTCAGCTTTCCCTATCCCCCTCATCGGGAACCTCTCCCATCCACCTCTCCTACACTGGGACTGAGTTTGCAGTGTTTTTGAGATCATAACCCACTTCTAACCTAAGCCAGATCTACTCCAGTCTCCTTGGTGCTTACCAAGGGTTCACTCAGGGCTCAGCTCTGCTGAGAGCAAGGTATCTCTTGCCACCACCTGGCATTCTAGAAGGGTGGCACGATGTAAAGATACAGTCCTTTCAGCAGGGTGCAGGGAGGTGGAGATGACCACCAGCCCTGCAGACAGTGGCTGGCACCCCGGGGCTGGCCTGGGGCAGTGGGCAGCAGTCCCGGCCACCACAGGGCTCCAACGCCCGTTCTGGTGTGGGACTCCGAGCAGTCACAGACTGTGCATGGAGCCCAGAACAGGGTCTGCACCCCAGCATGTACCTGGCCTTTATCTACTTTTCCCTTTTTCCTTATGAGCATTCTTTTAATTTTTTTTTTTTTTTTCAGTTTCTGCCTCCTGCAGCCGGTGGAAGGAGCTGGTCAGCTGGAACACCCTGACACCCTCCACACCTGTGAAACATGGTCTCACCACCCATCCGAACTCTGGGCTGGGACCCTTTGCACTGCCCTCCCTCTGCCACACCGAGGGTATCTGCACCAGGAAGATGCATTCAAACCCACGTGCATTGCCCCCCTGCCCAGGACAGCACCACCAGCAGCAACTGCCCAGAGCTGCCCCTGGCAACCCCTCTTGTTTCAGGGGCTGCTCCCCACAAGCTGTGTGTGATCCTGTCTCAGGGATGGCTTTCCATTACCAGGACATGGACACATTCCTTCAGTCTGATGTCAGTGCTGGGAATTGCTGATTTCCCATTTCTGTCAGCCTCACTGAGGTCCTTGCTGCTGCTGCTGGAAGGTCCCTCTGCTCCCACCTTCCCTGGGAACCAGCCATGGAACCACAGGTCCGTGTGGGCACGCTGTGGCTGCTGTGCCTGGGACACCCGGAGGGACACCTTTCCAGGCTGGCTCTGCATGTCATTCAGCATGGCTGTGATTAGGGACTCATTACTGAATTAGAGGATAACAAGCACAATAACACACAGCAAACTACTCATTTCCAAAGGTTTCTCTTTTCTAAAATAAAACACAAGCCCTTTGCTGGCTGGGTTTTACAAAGCAGAGCTCTGAAGAAGCTGCCATGAGGGAAGAGCAGCAGTGGAGGGATAAGAAAGGCGAGGCATGTAATAATTACTCGAGGAAGCACGGGGTGGCAGGGCTCATTGCACTCTGGATCCCACAGTGACTGCAAGCTTGCTGGTGTGTGCAGCTGCTGCAGGCCTGGAATAGAATTTTACAGCTCTGCCTAACTCAAACATCCCCTGCCCCTTCCTTCCCAGGAACTCTCAGCAACCTGTATCTGATCCAACCCATCACTTGGGTTTTTTTCTTCCCCTTAGTGCTGAGCTGCTTGATAAAAGCAGTTACTGCTCCACAGCAGGATTTTAGGCAGCCAGTCCAACTCTGACACCCATCCCCATGGATTAGCCAACCTTACACCAGTCATCACCCTGGCTTCTTCAGCCTCTGTTGACATAACTCACCAGCACCCCCACAATGCTCTCACCAGGTGCTCTGCTCTCCCATCCTCTCAGTTTGCCTTATTCAAGGACCCAGCAAAGCCCCTCTGCCCTTCTGGCAGGTCCTTTGGCACTTCCCCACCGCAGCCCACGCGGGTGCCAGCTTTTGGGCCCCCAAACCTCGATGCAGAACCTTCCACAAACCCTAAACCCACCGGCCCAGCCCTGCCCCTCGCCAGCACACAGCACTAACGTCACCCATCCCAAACTGTTTGGAGGAAGGCTAAGAGTGGGCTGGTTGAAGCCAAAGTTGTGACTAATATTTCTTGGGGAAAGTACTTTATGTCAAAACAAGTGGATAGTGAAGCGAGACATGTGGTACAGGGATGTGTGGAGGTAGGGAGGGGCTTTTTGTGTGCCAAATTTCCCTTCTCCCTAAAGGGAGAACCCAAGTTGCCTGATTTCTTAATGTAGAATGAGACAGAGAAGGAAAACTTCCTTCTTCTCTTAGATCCTCACATTTCTAGAAAGCTGCTTAATCACACCCTTGTGATGCACTGCCATGGAAATGGGCCCCTCGGTGCTCACCCGAGCCAGCCCGCCCAGAGGGTTTTGTGGCTGCTGAAGCCAGAAGAGCCCCCGAGGTTCATCCCCCCCCAACCCTGGTGTAGCACGGGCTGGAACTGCCATCGCACAGCAGCGATCGCTTTTCCCCATCGCCCCAAAATCTCGGGCTTCCCGAGGCTTCCCGCAGACAGAGCACACACCGAGCCCTGCAGGACAGTCAGTGGAGCCCAGGGGCACCTGATGCCCCGAGTGCTGCCCAGGCTGTGGCAGGGTCACCCCGATGGGCTGTGAACACAACGAGCCAGAGCCCGAGGTGTCACACGGAATCATTTGGGTTCTGTGACTTCCTAAGTGAAATCAAAGCAGTGATTTTCAGTCATTTAGAGCAGGCAAAGGACTCAGCCCTCGTAACTACTTTGCTTCCAGAAGTTATTCAAGCCCTATGGAGCCACATATATTTGCTTATTAACTATGTGACTGTGCTAGCAGAGCCTCCTTCCTCTCTCCCAGGCTGCAGTGTGGTATGTAAAATGGCACTGCCTTTTATAGCCCTGTGCCCGCAAAGACTCAGCTCCACAAGTCATTTCCTATTTACATTAAAAAACAGCTCCGTTCAGCAAAGATCGCTGCGACTCCAGCCAGCGAGGTGCTGTCTGCAGGTGTGGTGGGTGATTCACCTCCTCCCGCAGCCAGCACCCTCTGCCCACAGGTTATCTCCATCCTCCGGCTCCCGGTGCTTCCCCGGGCCCAGGCAATTCCAAGCACACCCAAATAAAAGTCCCAAATCAATCCTGTCTGGCCTCACCCTCTTTCTCAGCAGAGGGTTTGGATCGTGTCCATGGCTCTTTTTCCCTTCCTCCCAGAGGAAGCCCTCCTTAAAGCAACTCCCTCTGAAAACCTAAGCCAGGGGATCGGCCATCGCCTGCCCGCCACGCTCTCCTGATATCTTCTGAGATCCTCCAGGTCTCTCCTATGCCCCAGATGGGCTTCCCTCTTCACCCACCATCAGCATCCCCACCCAGGGACCAGCCCTGCTACCAGCCCCTGCCCTGTTTGTGCTGGGAGCACCAGAGCCCTGGGAGGTGGTGGTGGGGGGAATCCATCCAGTGAATTCCCGCAGCAGGGAATTCAGGACTGTGCATGGAAATAAAGTATCCCATGGCAAAGCAGCCAGCTGGAGTCCATCAATTCTGGCTACTCCTTAAACTGGAAATACTAAAATACACTGCGCTTTGCTGGCCATCCCTTGGGAACACTGGGATTGTTCCCAGGCAGTGGTGAGGAGCTGTCAGGATGCCCAGGGCATGACACGACTGGCTCAACGCCTCCAGCAGCCCCAGTGCCAGTGGGAGCCGTGGTGCTGTGCTGGGCAGGCTGGTGCTGGGGCTTTGCCACCATCCAGCCCCCAGCCGATCGCAGCAAACGGCTCTTCCTGGGGACAGAGCTTTAAAACAGGAGTGTTCTCGCTATCAGCTAACCAAACCCAGGGCTTGTTTCAGATGATCTTCACAGATAGGTACAGGGGAAACACAAAGCAGCGGCCTCAGGAACAACCCACCTGAGCAGAGATTGCTCCATCACTCATCTTGGCTGCAGCTCAGCGTCACCAAAATTAGCCAGGTTTGAGGTTTGCTCCTCAGTGTGAGAAGCCGTGTCACATTGTGACTAGATACTGTGCTGAAATTCAGCTGCCGGAATTATGGAGGTGGAAGACCTTTATTTAGCCTGATCTTCCATCGTGAAACCTCCCCCAGATTTCCAGTGAAACCCCTCTGGAGCGTGTCAGAGTGCTGAGTAACAGGACCAGCGCAGCTGACAGCCGTGACCTCCTCCGAGCTGCTCATCCTTGTGTATTTTGGATACCAAACTATTTTCAACAGAAAGTAATTTCCTCAGAAAGTTAGTGGGAGAGCTTTAGTTTCGCTTTTCTTACGGGTTTTTAAAATACAAATAAAGTCTATTTCTGTTTGCAAAGAAACCCCCGAGACCTCCTTTAAGCAGAAAACAACCTGGAAGAACGTTCTGGTGCCTCGGTGGTGCCCTCGCCTCTCCCAGGGCCAGCCATGGCTGCTGTTTTATCCCTCACTTAGCAACACTCCCGAGCATGAGCCCATGCAGTGCCGGGGTCACCACACCCACTGCCCAATCACACATCCACCCAGCCAACTTTCCAGAAAAAAGAAATTAAAGAAAATCTGCGCTTTTGGCATCTCGTTCCCACCACTCAAACATCACCAGTTTGGGGTGGAAACTCCCTGGCAGGAGCTTGTATTTCCATCCTGTGTGTTCCTGAGGAGAGTGGTGTGCTGGAACTGCAGCCACACCCAGGACTCACTCAGACTCGTTCAGCAGAACCCCAGCACATGGTAGAGCTGGGACAACGGTGGGGATGGCTTAGAGATGTCTGATAGTGCTTAACCGACCCAGCTGTGCTCTCCTGTTCACCTGAACCACCATGCTCTCTGCCTCCTGTGTGAGGAACCAACTCCTGCCTCCAGCACAAGCTCCAGCTCCCAGCTGAGACCAAGATGCCAGTGGCCAAAGGAAAGCCCTGCCTCCATCCCACCCCACTGCAGGACAACCGCCCATTCGTGGGGCTTCTCTCAGCTGGTGTGAGAGGCCCCTTCTGCTCACACACAACCTTCCTTTGCACTGTGTCCTCCACTCAGTGCTGCCATGGAGCTGTAGTGGTGCCACCAGGGCTGGCCAGAGGTGGCAGGCAAGGCAGGAGCACAGCCACATCACCCACGGGACATCCACCATCCCTTGCCACCACCATCCTATCCTGTTTCTTTCCAACTGCAAGACGTGGAAAACCCCCAGAGCCTGATACCAGCCACGTACCCAGGGCAGCTGAGGAGCAGAAGAGTGACTCAGAAGAGGGGAGACTTGCAGGTCAGCCCGGCTGCAGGGGAACCGTGTGTGCCAGGGGGGAAGTGAGATGGGGAAGTGAGCGCCTAGCACAGGGGGCGGTCACCAACGGGTCAGGTGGGCGCGTGGGGCATCGCTGCGCCCGCTTTCCGATGAAGTTTAGAAACAGAGGCTCGCTCCCACGTCACTCCCATGGACGTACGACGTGGGTAGATACATATGTACATCTGTCCCCTCCCCCAGCATTCAGGATATAAAACTTTCTTTACTTTTATTGCCGATGATATCACTCAACTGTCACATTTTAGTTAGACATTTAGGAAACTGTCTACGGACAGTTTCCACATCAAATTCTGCCAATAAAGGACTTTTTAGTATGAAAAGCACTGTGTAAAGTTTAAAACTCTATCATTAAAATCACCTAGAATAATGTAATCCTGTCACTTCTGGAAACTCAGCATGGTGCAGGATTTAATTTTTACCCATCACCTGCCAAGTGCTTTCTTGTCCTCCACCAAGATTCTCAGCCACTGCCCAAGAGTGAACACAACCACGATTCCTGCTGGTGATGGGTTCATTTCCACTGCTTGGATAAACAGAAGGCAAGTAGTGAACAAGTGAAATGAGTGGAAGGGAAAGCACTGGTTGTGCTGCAAACACGGCTTGGTCAGAACTGCACTGCCCATTGTTTATCACCAAATCTGGTCCCTGCAGCCTGGATGGTGATGCCTCAGCACCCAAACACCAGACTATGGCCCATGAGACCCAGAGAGCTGCAGCACTGCTCCAAACCCTGCACTGCTCCCCACCTCCCTGCCCCGAGGCAAAGAACGGGAAAACAGAATCACGGGGCTGAAAGAGTAAGAATTCAAAAAGGAATCACAAGGCTCGGAGCCGGGCAGCACAGGGAGGTGCCTGCAGCCAGAGCACAGCGTGTGACACAGCACAGGAACCACCGCTCGGGCCCCCGCCGCCCTGAAATGCCACCCAGGACCTGCCCAGCTGGGATTTCTCCCTCCTCTCCATCATTTCCCAGCTCCTCAGCTCTGCCCCTTTTCAGAGGATGCAGAGGAGCCAATTTGATTTACTGAATTTTACCTTTTTTGCCCCCCCCATAAGGAGACATCCTTTTTTTCCCCCCTGAAATTTGCAGAACCTGTGCAATTTGGGGATGAAAGCTCCTCTGTGTATCTTCAGCTAAAGAGGGACTTGGACTCCCCACCTGCCACGCTGGGGCTGATGCGAGCAGGAGAGCTCACAAGCTGACTCCCATTTCCCGGGAGAAGATTCAGCCAGATTTAGGAGAAACTGAGCAGTCTCCTGTGCCAGGACCCATCGCAGATGCTGGTGGAAAGGCAGGGCTCTAGCTCGAGCACTTGAAGCCTGTGCTGTGGCTCGTTGCCAAAGGATGCAGCAGAAGAGGCTGTGATCAGCAGCACGCACAGATGCTGGGCTCAGCTCTCCACGGGCACCCCCAGCCACTTGGGCTCTGCACCTAAATACATCAGATGGGGTCCCCTCACCCTGGTCTGCACAAGGAAGAGAGGCATTTGACTACAGAAGCCCTAGCTGATGACTACGTAGGACCTCAACAGCCTTCCCTCCACCCCATGGCCCTGTACATCAGAGAAGTTTGGTCAGATGTGCTGTCCACTTCCCCGCTGTGGCTGGAGCCAGGGAAAGCCCCAGAACAGGAAGGGATGGGGTGAGACCTCGTGCCCAAACACGCCTTGCCAGGAGGCAGATGCTCTGTGGTCTCTCCTGCACAGCATGACCCAAGCACATGCTGGCACATGGGCACGGTGACGTGGCCCCCCACGCGTACCAACAGCAGGATGGATGCCACGTGGTGGGATTTCTGCATTAGGAAAGACGATCAGTTGACCTTCAGAAGAGAGGTACAACCTCCATCACCACAAGCACAGGGTTTTATGGTGAGATAAGCACTGCGCGAGTGCTCTCTCGCTTGGGATGCATGTGGAGACTGGATCTGCTCCACTTCCCCCCTCCATCACCCCATTTTCAAAAAATTCAGGCTAAGGTTGCTAAATGTTCCCTGGCTCTATCACAGTGGAGATCATCACTAATAAACTATTTTGCTAAAGCTGTCGAGCAAATCCAACAGGAACAGCCCAAGAACCCCCAAACATGCCACGTTTGGGGCAGGAGGCAACCTGCCCGCTCCCCGAGCGCCTCTGCCCTCAGAGGTGGCACGACCTTGAGTGGGATTGGCAAAGCCAACTTTGCAGTAACCCAGATCGTCTGACTCCAGGTCTTGTGCCTTGATCACAAGATGATCTCTCCCTCCGCAAGAGCACTGAGAGTGAGGGATGAAACATCACTTCTCTTGCCCAACACCTCCCCCACGGACATGTTCCACTTAGACCTTGGTGTGCATGGAGGAGAGCCAAGGAACCAATGGAATAACACAGCAATTCCGGGGCAGCCTCCTGTGGGGCTCCGAGCTATCAAGGTTTTTTCACTCCTGCCTTGGTAATCCCTGGTTTTTACAGCATGGATTTAGGACTGAGGTGAACCTCAGGCAGGCGAGCCTGCTCCATGAGCAACACCAGATTCGGCCATGTGAAGTCTTGTTTCTTAGGGGAAAAAACAAAGATAACACCCTGGAAACTAAACACGACTTTCTGTGTTCTTTCTTTTTCTTCTTAGGAGGCCAGCGAGGCCACTGCATCCTTGAAAAAGCACAAAAGCACAAATTTATATGGAAAGTGGCTCCAGCCTGCAGTAAGGATTCAGCATCAGGACAGGCTTTGCTCAGTGGAACATCTTTATAAACTGAAAACCCCGTGGATTCACCTGTTCAGGAGATCCCTGTTTCCCGATCCCGTCCCAAGGCCCACTGGGAGCCTTTCCCCTGGCTGCAGCAAGGTTTGGATCAGATCAGCTAAACAGAGCTGTGTCTGGCTTCTCTGCCAACACCAGCAGAGCAGGCAGGCCCAGGTCCCAGGAGTGCTGGGGCACCGGGAGCTGAGCCCCTCACTCCCCACCGCTGCTCCCACCCTGCCCTGACCAGGGGAACAAGCTCCGTACTGCACGGATCAGGGATGCTCAGGCTCTCCAGTTATTCCAGACAGATGTGCTCCTTGTTTGGATTGCATTTCCAAGATGTCCCAACATACAGTAAGGCCCTACAGAGGCCGGAGCAAAGCCCAGGAAATTGTTGGTACCAACACACTGGGTCGGGTGCTGCTTCACCTGTCCATGCATGCTCTGGAGAGTCATTCCCTGTCCTGCAGAACCGCACTCATCCACTGTTGATATTCCTTGAGCATCCTGAAGCTCACTCCACTCTCTCTCTTTAGTCAAGCAATTTTTTCATTCTCTAATGAAGAAGGACCCTCTCCAGAACAAAAGTGTTCTGTTGAGAACCTTTTTACTGCCCTGCCCTGTCTGTGCTCAGGAGACAGCCAACGTGGCTCCCCGGTACCTGCTCTCTCCCTTGGCTTGACCCATTTCCTTTCTCTTTTTTCCCCTCTCGCCAATGGAATCAGATCCTGCAGCTAACCTTTAAGGGTTCCTCAGTCTTTATTTTGTTCCTATTAACCTTCTGTTTCTCTGGATAATTCTGCAGCCAAGAGTAGGTGTGACTCCCACGTTACAAGTCTAGCTGTGCTGTTGACTCATGTGCTGTGCTCGCAAAGCCAGCTCCTTTAATGGGAAGGCTTATGCAATGTAGCAAGGTCTCCCAGAGCATATGCTCTTACTCGAGTTGTGAGATTTCTGCTTGTTCTCTCTGCTAAATGAGACTGAAGACACTGGTGGGCCGCACAGAAGGTGCACACTATTCCATGAGCCCTTACTATGCCCTCAACAGGCACACGAATCCCCAGGCCCCCGCGCAGTCCCTGCGAAGGGGACTTTGGGCAGATCCCCTCCTCTCCAGACCCAGAAATCCAATATCTGCAGTGAGGTGCTCCTTGGCTCCAGCTCACGGCGATGCTGCAGGGACACAGGGAGTGGGCAGGCTGGCTGCTGCCTCCCCGAGAACAGGGGGTGACCCACAGGGGGGACCCACCCAGCAGCCCCAGATTTTTAAAGGCCACTTTATGGTAGGCAGAGATTATATAAAGTGAACTTAACAGACGGTCAGATTTGGCCTGTCATGCTGCGAGGGCTCTCACACAGATTTTCTTGTTTTGAGGAGGGAAACTAGCAAGACATGTGGTGAAAAACACCCCATAGCTTTTAACTGGTGTCTTTGAGATCCAGCCATCTGTTAGCATGAACTTCAAGTGAGAAGCAGCCACCATTTTGAAGGCAAATGCTTAAAAAAGCGAGAGGATTTAGCCCTCGATTCCTTGGACAGAAACCTGCTTCGATGCCAGCCTGAAAGGCCAATGCAGGAACTGCAAAAAACCTCCCGGGGTAGGGTCCTGTCCTCCCTGCAGGCTGGGGCAAAGCTGAGCTCATGGCTACAAAATTCCTGATGCAGGGGGGAAGGAGCTGCGGTGATGTGGGTGACTCACAGGGACCCCAGGAGGCAGGAGACCCCAGCATCCATGCAGGCAGGAGGGCAGGCACAAAATTCCTGATGCTCCCGTGCAGGAGGGAAGGAGCTGGGGTAATGGGAGTGGACTCACAGGGACCCCAGGAGGCAGGAGACCCTGGCATCCCTGCAGGCAGAAGGGCATGGGACCCCCCAAGCCAGTGCTGCACAGCACAGAGCAGCCCCTGTGGTTTCCTGCAAGGCTCGCTGCCACCCAGCCCATAAACACACAAGATTCATAAAATACAAAATAAAACCTCCTTAAGAGCCCTGCTACTGAAAGAAAAAAAAAAAAATAAAAGCCACCTCTGTCCTGCCCGCTGGGTTTTTAAGCCAGGTTTTCCCACAGCCTGCTTGGAAAAACCCAGCTCGTGGCAGAGCCCTGCGCTGGGAGCTCTGCGGAGAGAGGCTGAAACATTAACCCAGGGCTCCTGCAAGGCTCCCGGTGGCACCTTTCCCAAAAGGAGATTAAACCCAGCAGCTGCTGATATGGAAACCAACTGTCTGAACTGCAGCACTCGCATATGCTAATTGCACAAAGCCACCGGCTCCTGCAAACGTGATGCAGGAAATGACTAAACATTTAGTGCTTGTTATTTAGCAGTATTCCTGGAGACACGTAGGTGGTGTGGACAGCATGGTATGTGCATTAAAGTGCAATTTAGGTCAATGATTCTTTGAAAGGACCATTCTTTCTATTTTTTTTTCCCCCAGTCCTTCTCCCTTCAGCGGCATTTGCTATTCAAAAATTAACTTTTCCAGCTATCTTTTCCCATCAACTCAAAAAGAGGGGAAAGACTGCAGGAATTACCCTGGTTTAATATTCAAATACCTCTGCTAACTTTTTCCCGTTTTTTTAATGCTTAGAAAAAGAACTTAAAAGCAGCTTTACGAGGAGGAGTGCGTGTTTAGACAAAATGAGTAACGTTTAGTGAGTCCAGCTCCTCAACAGGTGAACTGAGAACCCCAGCTGAAAGGCAGCGCCGGAAAGACCGGCCAAATACGGGCTGCAGGAAGGCGTTGGCACAGCCTTGGCTCACGGCGTGCTGGGGCCACAATCCTCCCTTGCCACGGACACTCATGCCCTTGGAGATCCAAGAACACAAGGCAGTGCCTCCAGCACGGCCCCAGCACCCAGGGGACCTTCTCAGGAAATGCAAATATTCTCTGAAAGCTGCTAAAACGCCATCAAAAGCACGCGCTGTGTGAATCTGTCACTGTATCATCTAACAGAGAGGCATTATGGCAAGGAAAACCAGGATATGCACAGCACCCAGGCCAGCTGAAGCTCCTTGTCCTCCTGGCAGACACAGAGACCCGGGGCAGGTGAGGCTGCCACGGAGAAGTGGTGCCACTCCAAGCACAGAGTCCACATGCAGTGGGAGCAGACCCACCACAGCCCCAGGCTTCTCCCTGATGCTGAGGGGCTCCAGCACTGTTTTCAGTGGGAGTCAGAGAAATCCCCAGCTGGAATCAGTGGCAAGGCTCCAGTGGGGCTGGGGGAAGGGAATTGGGTTTGCTGGGAGGACAGGCCTCTAATGCAGGTGTCAGGAAAGAAAAGGTCTCTTTGACAAGGAAAAAACCCCCAAATTATTGCTGGTGATGCAGTTTCCTGCCAGAGCACAAGCAGGGAAAAATTCAGAAGGCCCTTCTCAAACAGGAGTGGGACCAGGCACAGGGCTGGTCTCCTCAGGCCACCCACTTTTTTCACTCTAGGACCTGCTAATCAAAACCTCATTAAAAGCTCAGTTGTGTCAATTTAATTATTTAATCAATAGCATTGCTTTCAAAGCTCCCCCTCACTCAACAAAAGCCTGGTGTCCCTCACAGTGCCTGTGACATCCCAGGGACCACAGAGCATTTTAGGGGGACTGCTACAGGAGTTGAAGTTAAATGTAATTAAAGAGGCATTAAATTAAATACACACAGCCTGTGTCAGAGCAAGGGGAACAACAGCTACAATGCTTGCCAAAGCTCGCCCGTGCGTTTGGGTACAAGAGCTGGCTTTGAGGAGGGCAAGTGTGCCACCAGAATGCCCAGGTCATTCCCATGTCCTTCCAAGAGTCCTGCGGTTGCCAAGCGGGCAGAGAGCAGGGGCAGGCAGGAGGGAGCTGGACAGATCATCTTCTCCCCAGGACATCACTTGAGCAGCCTCCCGCCCCAGGCATGAACCCGTCCCCTCCTGACCCAGCAGATCCCAACACCAGTTGAGTCATGCTGACATTTAACAGTGCAGACTGGCTGGCTACTGCTAACTGTTGTTGAACCAGGAGAGGGATCACAACGAAACCAGAGTCCAAATAATTTTTAAAAGCCTCTTACTTTCTCCTGCAAGTCTTTTCTCTCAGTGCATGTGCCTTGTGCACGTGTGCGACAGGAGGCAAGAGCTGGGGATGACTCCGAGGTGCTGGTCCATCAGATTTTCTGAGAATTGTTCAGATCATTGGGAAATCTCTGATGAACTTGAGATGTGTCTCTGGAGGCTGACATCAGCTGGGATACACGTTGCTTTGGCTAGCTGGTCAGGACGGGTCAGACTCACAGTAAGTGGATTGTGCTTTCACATGAACCACAGTTTTGACAAAACTTCCTTGTGGCAGTGGGCAGTGGAGATACATCAGGTGTGAACCTCATGGGAGAGTCAAGAGGCATGAAAACCCACAGCCAAATGCAAAGGGGCTCAAAATAACCCCTCTGATCATGCAAAACAGCACACATAACTGTCTTTAGCCTTCTCATGTCTCATATTTTTCTCCCCTACCTTTCCCTTGCTCCCTACTTTTCCTTTGCTCCTGGTTCATATTGCTCACTCGAGGCTGGGACCAGACAGTGGCACCATCAACCTCTCCATAGGAAGGTTTTGCTTGGCCAATTTGCCAGCATTAACGGCCTTTCAAGGCCATTTGTTCTTTGGTATAAAGCCTTTTCTTTTTTTCCTCAGGGAATTGATATGGCAATGCTTTCAGGACGGCTGCCAGGGCAAGAATGTCCCCATTGCTCCTTCATTACCATGACAGCCACTGGGACCTTTGCTGCTGTCTCACTATCTTGGCAACTGAACGATCTTTCCAAATGCAGGGAAAGGACTGTCCCTCTCCTTTGTCCAAAGGAGAGGGACAGTCACAGGAAAGCTCTGACTGTCATTCCTCAGATGTGTTTCTTCATGCCCTGACAGGCAGCTGCAGACACCACTGGAGTCAGCCGGCACCTCCGTACAGACTCGGGCAGGCTCTGGATCAGCCTGGGACACTGAGGTCAATTAAACCTCCAGTAGCTCCACTTTTACAAGAGCCAACACAGAAATCACAATGCACAGAAATAAAAATATGGAAGAGCCTCACGTTTTTCCTCTTAACCCACTCATGGGCCTTTCACAGTGAAAAATGCATAACGGAGAAAAAGACGTGCAGATAGTGAGCACCATTAAAATATGAGTAGCTCATACCAACAGGGTTAGGAGAAAGAGCTCCTACATTACTACTCCTCTAGGAGAAGGGAGAAGCTATCAGTGATCACTACAGAGTTCCTCCTCCCTGCAGCTCCTCGTCTCAGTCCCTGGGTTAGAGGAACAGAATTCCTCTCTCATCTGCTCAGTTCCCCCCTCACCTTTCATAGAATCATTATGGTTGGAAGGGACCTCCAGGGTCATCAAGTCCAACCTTTATTCCTGAACCGCTGCTCAGGATCCTGCCTGTTGTGCCATACACTTTCCACTCCAGACGCTCTCTCTGGAGCATTTATTACTCAGAGACCTAATTAGTGAGTGCTCAGTCACAAGTGCTCCCTTAATCAGTCACAAATGCAACACCTCAGAAGACATCTTCAGGGACCAGCTTCTCCAAGACCCTAAAGTATGAAGACAAAAAATGCCTTTTCCCAGGAAAACTTAATGGAACACCATAGCTCTACTGCTTCATATTTATGTCACGAAGCCACCTCGTGTCCTTATTTCAAACAAGGATCACTGGGCATTGCCCATTTGTAAGACACCAGCTAGGACTGTGCTGGGTTTGTGACCGGGGAAGGTGTGGTGGGGAGCTCATGTCTTCCCAGCAACTACGCTTGACCACATTACTGAACCACATGCATCCTACGTTCTCCATACCTTGTTCAACATCTCACGCACAGAGCTTTGCTTTCATCTAAACAACATAACATGGGTGGGATGTGTTTACACTGGGTGGAAGTACGTATGAAAGCCAAGCCGGCGACCGCAAGTGTTAGAAACTGGCAGAAAGGGCAACAGCTGTTATGATGCAAAAGTACATATTTGCTTGAAGACTCTGGCCAGCAAACCATTAGAGAAATCCAGACTGATTCATGCTCTGCACCCTCACCAGACGACTTCCGACAGAGCTACGCCAAGTTCCCTGCAGAAGCGTGAACCCAACGGTGTGCCGGCTCCATCCCGGCCAGCTCCTTGCACCCAGGTCACCAATGTTGGTCTGTCCCCGAGACCAGTGTGCTGGGACCAAGCAAGTTCTTCCTTTGTGAATTAAACATGCACCACTGTGCTGCTCTGAGGGGAAGTTTCCTTTAGATAGATTTCTCTTTAATCAACGTGCAGCAGTTAAGCAAGATGTTAAACTTATGGTTTAACCATAGCATCAACAGCTGAATCACAGACAGTGCCAGACAGTCCTTCTTCCCCGCGGTGCTTGGGGAGCCCCAGGGAACCTGATGGAACCAGGCAGAGATGCTCAGGGCTGCAACACCTGCTCTGCCAAACCCACCCAGCGACAGCTCCATGGCAGGGCCAGGAGAGAAGTGCCCGCACGCTCCGGGGTTGTATTCGTAAGCGGCTGCAGAACAGTCCAAGCCTCATCTCTGCCACTCAATGCAGAACAAACCCCTCATCCCAAGGACAAACGTCAGGGAAGTGGGAGAAATTGCTCTTCAGGACATGAAGACTTGGAAACGTGGGCTGGAGTTTGAGCCCATCAGGAGGAGACTCCACAAGTTAATTTACAATCTTGGAACAGACTCCTCCCTCGAGAGCTTTCGATTCACCCTTCAGAGGATTAGGAAGAGATGGAGAAACACTTCTGTGGGGGTTTTTAAGCTTCTGGTTCAGATTTCTATGCTTTGTGTGTGATAGAAAATGACTATAATATGCTGCCTGAAGAAGCTTTCCACTGTCATCTCAAGATGATTGTCCAAAATGAGGATGCTAAAATCATTTCCCCTGAAGAGTCTGTAAATATGAAAATGATTATTGACTGTCGGGGTGGTTCATATTTCCCAGGATTTGCAATTATGATCTCAACATCTCAAAGCTCAGTGAAATCATGTCTCCCCATCCTCCCCCCCATTAGCCATACATTTAATTATTTCATTGCAAGCAGCAACATTTTTGGGTGCTTCTCCAAATTATACCCAGCAGCATTCTCAGAATCAAGCACCAGTCCTAAATGTATCAGTATCCACCAGCAGTGCTCTTTCTCCCTATCCAAGTGACTTGACCCGTGCTTGCAAGCTCAGACAAGACCTGAAACCTTAAGTAAAAGAGCCAGTCAATCAGGCTTCTGGATTTTGTGTGGTCCATCTAGAGCTGGGATGAGACAGGTTTCCCCCCCCCAGGTGACACTATGCAGGTCATGGCCACCATGGTCAGACCTCAGCTCCTGGGTGGATAAGCACCTTCACAGAGGTGAACAGTGATCTGTAAAAGGGAAAAAAACAGGCTACTCTGTAGGAAAATGGCAGCAGCCCTTCCAGGATGTCATTAGAGCAGATACAAGTCCTAGCTTTACAGAAATTAATGAAGACTTCTTGTGAATATTTGAGTAAAACCTGCTCCAGGGTGATCTGCTTCATCCTGCTGAGAGCAGAACCAATGCAGGAGCTTCACACGTGAGCAGCAACAGCAGCAGAAAGCAAGACCATACTGGCACCAGAGATGAATTTTGTGCCTGTGTTGTATTCCCAGGATGTCCTCACTCCCTTCAGGTCACGCACAGAGCTTGGGGGAATTGGCTGCTGTTTTTCAGGGGGTGCCAGACTGTGTTTTCCCCCCAGTGCTTGTAACAAGACCTCTACTCACAGTAATGCCTGCAAGCTCACCCGGCCAGGAGCTGACGTCTGAGTATGTTGCTCAACCAGACCACAGGCAAAAAAGCCATCAGCTGATGATCCTCTGAACCCTCCAGCAGTGACCTCGGGGATGGGAGAAGGCCAAACACCCATCCCAGCAGCAGATTAACCACTTGGCAACTGCTCTGCCTTCCCCACCTGATGGGGTTTGCCCACACTGCTCACACAGACCTCCATGGACCGCCCGCGCCTGTATGACCACCTCACCCTGCAGGAGGGCTTCAGCAGCAGATCCCGGAGTCCAGAGGGGCTGCACAGCTCAGGTTGTGTGCTGGGATGTTGTTTCAAGTGACACACTGCCACCAGGGCAGGGGACCGACAGCAGAGCTGCCTCTGTCCTCCGGTGAGCTCCCACTCCCCACAACCCCCCAGCACGATGCCGGTGAGCTGCTGCAAAAACCCAAATGTTTGCAGAAACCAAACTCTAAGGGTGCCACGTGCACATTCCCACATAACCATGTCCCTTTGAGTTGTGCCCTGTGGAATCTGGATGAGCTGCATTAAGGAGTCCGATGCACAATAAAGAAATGCAAGAATTTCCCAGCTCTCTCCCTCGTCCTTTTCAGTTTTGCATCACCTTTTTCTTTCCCTCCTCCCCCCCTCTCCTTGCATTAAACTCCCTCCCCTGACCTGCAATTACAGTGTAGAAACCCCCCAGCAACGCAATGATTTCTCTGGGCTCTCCAGCTTAAGTTTACTGCCCACACTGGATTTATTCTGTGTTTGTTTGTTTAATGGCCTGGTTGGGAAACTCCAATTGCTTCCCATGCACGGAGCACAGCAAAACCTGGCAGAAGCACCTGGGAGCTCTCTAGCCTAAACCCAGTGCAGCACCAGGCCGTGTTGCTTCCCTACCATTCACAACAAAAACAGGAGAATATTGGTCCCCCTTCTCTAGGAGAAAAGTCACCCATTTCAGCAGAGCTGCACACGAAGCTGGGCTACCAACACCCAGCCCGGGCCATGGTCAGCCATGTGGGTCACAGCCACGAGGTTCACGGCCCCGGCTTCTCCATCAGCTGGCATGCCATGGGCTGCAGCCCTCAGGAGCAAGCTTCTCCTCCTCCATTTACACCTGTCTCATTCCTCTTGAGGATGCCAGTTCCACATCTACAACCTTTGTAAACCAGTCTGTAGTTAATCACATCAAACTCACAGGCTTTGCTAGTGCTACTCCACATTCTACCCCTTCTAGCAGAGCAAACCACCTTGAGATGCTGTAGGAAGCCCTGACTCCATTTCTCTTCATTTTATACAAACAGAAATCCTCCTGTAGGACTCTCTGACTGTGTTAGTTCCACATTGCATTACATGGAGCAGCAGAACCAACACAGAAGAACACAGAATGTGGCCCACAGTGAGTATGAAAGTCAGACACAAAGGAGTCTCTGCTGACCCTCCCTAACCCCTGTGCAGGTGACGACCGGGCAGGCACAGCCAAGGAGAGGTTTCTCCCCTGGCCACCAGTGTTAAAGACAGGACAAAAGCAAGCACCTGGCTCCTAATGCACTCGTACAATTTCTGCTCCCATCTCCAAGGCCCGTGACTTACTTTTATGCTATTGGGAAATCTCCTTCTCCCAGCTCCAAACCAAGCCTTGAAATTCTTGGAGGGACTAATGCCTCTCAGGGCAGGATGCAAATTTAAAGCACTTGTCCCAAATAACAGGAGGTAGTAATTAGGCTCCAGCACTATCCCTCAGCTACACCCTTCCCTGCACTGCTGCGAGGATGTAGGACAGGTACCACAGACACACTGGGAGGCTGCTTTTCTGTTTCATAAATCAGCTCCTCATTTCCCTCCTTCACTCTGTCCTCTTGCCTACAAGCTTTGTTCCTTGCATGTTTAAACATTTTTCTTGTTGCTGCCCCCTATCCTGGTCCCACTTTTTTAAGGTGCCGATTTCCTTTAATAGTTCTTCTCTCTCTCTCTCATTCCTTCCTCCCTTTTGTTACCATCTTCTCTTTCTCACAGTTAACCCATGTCTCCTTCCTCCTCCCTGGGCTTTCCTGCAAGGCCATTTGCATTCTTCTCAATCACATCAAACAGGTGACTTCAATTCACCAGCAACCAGGGAAACACCTCAGACACACACATGGCATCAAAGCCTCCTGCCACCTCCCTTCACAAAACCTCACCCAACTCTACTTCTGCAAAGCAGAAGCTCAGATTCACCTTGTGAGGAAGTGATGGGGTGCATGAGGTGCTGCCATCACCATGGTGCCACCACTGAGCCGTTCCCAAGGCCACCCTTCTCCTCGGTGGTACAGGTCTCGTCAGCTCTGACCATCCCAGCATCACACTGCGATCTCTCCAGGCCAGAAAGGGCAGCCCTCCCGCTCTTGTGATGCAAAAAATGAAGTGAAGTGCACAGTGCTGGTGCTCCCAGTCCCTGTGCCACTGCGGGATGAGGGCTGAGCTTATGGCTGCTGCAAGGACAGAAAGCTTGAGGCAAAATAACCGGGCCACAGGTACCTTGTCCTGCTAGTGCCTGTGCCCTCCAGGAGAAGCAGAAAGCTAAAGAAGACAAGCTATTATGTGGCTTTTAGGGAGCAGATATGTTCATTATAATCCAATTAAAATTCCTTACAAATAGGCTGCAAAGTTAGCTCTGGAATCAATGGATGGTCACGGATCTCCGTAAGCACAGGATTATGTTCAAGCAACTATCGTTATGGTAAACCTACAAAGAGTGTGTCCAGCTGGCTGAACAGGGACAGCAAACACTCTGGGCTGGAGCTCCTACACGACAGCTTCCAGTTCACCTTGGTCATCCCAACCACCGTTTTAAAGATGGGCCTAAACTGAAATCCCAGGTGAAATAAGTCAACCTCAACACAGATGTTTTCCAAAAGGCAGATGGAAGCAAAACAAGTATGGTTTTATATATCACTTTTTCACTCTGAAATTATGTGAGTTAGAATTTGCAGGGAAAAACATCTCCAGGCCCTGTGCATGACTCTCTGGCAAAGGTTCACAAGCTGAGGGAGCAGAGGGGAAGCAGCCCTGTACCAGTTATGTACCAGTTACACCAACCCAAAGCTTCAGAACTTGTTCTTCAGGCCAGCCAGAAAGATTAGTGGTGTGATGGCTGCTTTTTCTAATTCATCTGGAAGTTTACTTGCCCTCTAACTTTTAAGATGCAGGTCTGCACTTTCAATCCTTCTGCAGCCACCGTGACAGCTAGAAAGTCACTTTGCTTTAATGTGAAAGTGGAGATCTTGGCTCATCACCCACCATCAGCTGTAGGAGCCCTGGACACGCAGTGAGCCTCTCAAAGCAAAGGTGAGAAGATGTATGTGCATGACTTGAAAGGACACGCCATCGCTGCCACGCCTGGGGACACTGGGCTGTGCCAGCCCTGTCCCATGCTGGAGGTCCCCTGACTCAGCCCATGCCCCACCAGCGTTGCTTGGCTGCTGTCACCCTGTGCCCCCACTGCAGGATCACCCCGGAGCCTCGTGGTGCCTTCATCCCAGCCCCACGTGCTGCAGTCACAGACATTTCCCAAGTGGAGAGGCAGGGGTGGTGGGGGAAGGAGGGTCAGTCTGCATGCCAAGGAAGAAGAGGTGTCTGCAGGGGCATGGGGCAGCACTCGGGTCTAAGCTGTGGCTGCAGAGGGGTTTTAAGGGAGGCTTGTTCCCATGAGCACTGCTGCATCCCTCCTCCCACCCAGCCCAGGGCTGATTTCACATCCTTGCAGCCCCACATCCCTTCCCAAAGCCATGGGGACTGCTGCAGGCAGTTACCACCGCGGCACTTCCCAATGTCCGGCCTCCCCGCTGCCCAAACCCTCCTGGTGGCACCCTGTCTGGAATCATCTGGCAAACGATGTGACCAAAGGATCTCATTTTCTCTGCCTGCTCCCGAAAGCCTCTGTGCTGCACCAAACCACAGATACACAAACAGTGCAAGGGGTGCAGTGCGGGCATCTCCGGCAGGAAACAAAGCGCAGAACTTGCTCTATTTTAATCCCGTCAAGGGTCTTCTTGGAAGCCAGGCAGAGCTCGGCTGCGCAGAGTTAAGAATGAAACCCTATTTTTAGGCTGTCCCCGGTGAGGTAAGTGAGTGTGAGTCAGAGCCCGGCGTGGGATGTTGCATAAGACGGGGCCTGCGCCGCAGCTCCCGGCGCACGGGGGTGCGAGGAGGATGGAGGAGCCTTCCCTCGCCGCTTCCTGGCATTGTCATTTCAAGACANAATTAGAAACAGCAGTAGGCTGGTTATGTAATGTGATTAATTGCAGCATTAGAGTGAAAAAATATAGGGCATACAGGTCTTAAAGATTCACATGCAAAGTCATGTGTGGGAGGGAGAGAGACAGGGGTGAGAGGCAAGACGTGTCTGTTTGATTAGGTACTTCTCATGGGGCAGTGATTTATTCCCTGGGTAATTTAATCGGAGTAATCTGCAGATAGCCAAAGCAACAGAAAAAAATAAAAAAGATCAAATAGACGTTCAGAAGAGAAGAGAACAGAACCAAACTTCTTTCCCAGCGTCTCCAGAGGGTAGCTGTGTGCCTTGTGAGCAGGACGTTGCCCTCAGCAGCAGACCTGCTCCTTAACAGCACTCCCTCCCGCCAATAAAAACGAGGTTTTCCATTGAGTCATGATTAATGAACTGCAGACACATGCCGGATGGCGAACCGCAACTGACTTTCACTATGCTGCAACTTTATCCCAGGGAATAGCTGAAGCTTCAGGATTCATTTTGCCCCCCCTGCCTTTTGTAGCCCTCTCAGCAGGGCAGACCCGATGCCCAGGCTGGCATTTCCTCCTGCCCGTGACCTCCAAACCCTGACTCCACAAACGCTGTGCTCCCCATGGCTGCTGATTGAATCCAACCCAGTTCAGTAGCAGCAGCAAGTCACTGGTGTATTTGATTGCTCAAGTGTCCTACATGTCACCGGGCTAAGGGAAGGCACCTCTCCATCACAAACCAACGGGCTGTCCGGGTCTGACCCAGCAGCCTTGAGGAGGCATATCTGGAGGTATTTTAGCACTGCCAGTTTTTAACAGTGCAGAAAGAGCTGTTGTTAATATTCATGGAAGATGAAAAGGCGCTGGAGAAGGGAGCTCGTGGCAGGGTACCAAGGACGTCTCAGCAGGTTTTCTCCCGTGCTCTCGCTGGGGAGAGGAAGGTTCGTAGCCTAAGTACGGCTGTTCTTACACTCCAGGTTATTCTTCAGGATTGTCTGGATGTCAGCTACCCCCAAACTCAAATCTAAGGCTCTGGCAAATGAAGAAGTACTAATTTAAAGCAGCCTATGCGTAAGTGCCTGAGCTCCCTCTGAAGTAGAAGCTCTTCCCTCAGTGAGCTCAGTCTAGTTCAAGTAAGCTTTGTTACCAGCACCCTTAGCTGTAAAGCCATGGTTGGAAACAGGAAAACCTCTGGACTTATCTCTCCTGAATGAAAATGTTATCTGCTACAGCCATGCCAGACCCTTGCAATGATTTCAGAGGTCCCTGCTTCTGGACGTGTCAAGTAGCAAAACACCAAGATTAATTTTAAAGCAGATTTAAAACTACTCTGAGTTTGTGTCTTGTTTGATCATTTTACTAATAAGAAAAACACATCATGATTCATATCAGAAAAGCAGATTTCAATGATCTTCTAAGGCAGGCCCGGTGCTAACACTGAGCTGAGTCTAACTGGAGACGGAATGCGAAGGAGATTGAACTGGCCAAGAAGTCTCAAGCCGTTAGCTGGGTTCCTCAGTGCTTTTACATATTTCTAAAGCTTTCCTCACCACTGCACTTGATAACTAAGCATGAAATACATCCATTGATTTAACATTGGCTTCATCTGCCCCAGTGCATGTGTTATGTATCACCCCAGCATGCTTTCTTCCTTATGCAGCACCTACTTGTACACAACTATCAGGCCAGGTCCTGAGGATGCTGCTCACTGAAATTTTCCTTGGAACCATTTTCCAGTGAAAACTTTTTTCCTCTCTTAGAAACTGGCCAGAAAAACTCTTCAGGTTCGTCAGCTGGATCTAAGTGTGCAGTAAGATTTCTCTTGAAGAAATCAAGATCAAAGCTCATACAATTAGGGACAAACTAAAATCAAGGGCACCTTTACTGAAGCTCATTAAAAATATCCTTTGTACCGCTCTCCTGCGTGGCACCCAGAGGCTCATGAATACAGTGGTCTAATGAGAATGCAATGTTTTCCTTTTCCTCCAGTATTTTTCTCTTCTGTACTTAGCAAATGTCATAGTTTAATTAAGGGATGTCAAAGGCACAGAGAGCTGCCCCCGAGATAATCGTCGCCTGCTGCTAGATAAATGCTGAGGTGAAGACAAGCGAGAAGGGCTATCATGCAAACGCTGAATTATGGATAGAGGGCAAAGTTCAAAACTGGAGCTGACAGAGCCTCCATTTGCAGTGGTGGGCTGAAGGACCTGCTGTCACCGGCCATTGCAAACAGCCCCCTCTGCCCCTGGTCCCCCTCGCAGCCATTCCCCGAGCTCGCCGACTTCTCTTGTGCCCCTTCTCACTCCCACGCTGTCCCTTGCAGGAAGAGTCACTTCTCCAGGTGTCCCGTGGGCAGAGTGCCTTCAGCATCCCACACACCCCGCCGGCACTGCCCTCTCGTTAGAGCAGCAGGCTAACGAGCTGCACCAGCCCCGAGCCAACCCCGCAGCGTCGGCTCCCAGCTCCCACCATACAGCCTGGAGCCCTTTGCAAACGCTCGCTGAAGATCTGACCTCAAGCCACTTGAATTGCTACAAAGGCTCTTACCGACTTCCTTCAGGACCTCACCAACAGCCTTTCATTTAGGCTTTAAAAGCACAAATGTCTTCATTTATTAATATTTACCAAAGCCCTTCCAGTCCTGACTCTTTGATTTTACAACCTTTTATGATTCTCACCGGATAACATTTTCTTTTTCTTGGAAAACCCAACCCACCTGGCTGCCTGCTCCTCTCCGGTGTCTGTGCTTGCTTTCACAGGAAGGTTGTCTCACTCTCCCTTCCCTTTCCCCACACAAGTCAATATTGATCTGACCATTCCAGCAGCAGTTTTGTGCTAACAGCTGTCTCGATGTTGTGCCCTCTGAGGAATCCATGACCTGCAAACCATCTTTCTTTCTTGCTTGTTGCCCTTGCCTGGGTTCATTCCATTAGTTCACAACTTACTTCACAGAAGGTTTTGCCAGAGGAGTCTATGATTTTTTTCACCAATTACTCCCGTTTCTCACCTGCTGTGCAAAGATGATGGCACAATGCTTTATGGGTTCCCCATATCCTCAAGATTATCTACAAACTAACATACAGCTACTGTATTTCCAGAAAATATTTCATTTTAATAGAACTCATGCCCTAAAAATAGCTTCCTAGGATCCCTGCAGAAGTCCATCAACACATCGTGCTCTGGAGATGGCTGGGCAGGGCTCAGGTCAGCTCTCAATCCCTATTCCCAATGAGCAAGGCACCAGAAATTACAGAAAATGTCTCTGTGGAATCACAACAACTCCTACAATTTCCCCACGGTGCTGCGGACAACGCAAGCATGGGGCTGCAGCATTTTTAGACTCCATTGGTCAAGCAAGATCATGATTTTCTTTGATCATGACTGGTTTCTCACTGCACTGTTAACAAACAGCTGTATTTTGATGGGCTTTGAGGCATACTTTATCTGACCCACCTGTGAGGTTGTTCCAGTGGGATCACCACAGAGGTCCCTGTGGTGAAGGGTTCATAACATAAGTAATTGCAAATAACAAAGAGGAGCCAAATTAATTCCTTCACGCTGAAAAACAGTATAAGTCTTTTGAGCCAGGAAATAAAAGATGGATTTCCGTGGCATTCCTCTACAAAACTATCAATCATTTTATTACCATAAACAAGCTTCATAAAATATTCCGCAGTTTTACCAATAAACTCTGATAGAACTGAGCCCCCATACTGCTTAATTGCACTTATTAGCAAGCCAATTGTCTGTCAGATTTATTTTGTTATGCGAGCCATGCTCGTAAGAAAGGGCATGTGATTTTTAATCAAACCTGTGACACTCGCTACAAGACAGACTTTTGAAGGGCACAACTTTACCCAAACAACAAGAACATTAATCAGGGCTGGACACAGCGAAGAGGTGGCTGTGTCTTGTTATGTGAAAACATATGGCTGTATGAGGATTTACCTTCTCCATCACACTCCAACTCTAATTTATTTGCAGACCAGCTTGATGGACCTCCAGGTCAACCTGGGGCTGACCTGTAGCAGCTCCTCTTAGGTTCCTGCCCAGGTGTTTGGAGTCCCTGCACAGCAGCAGCTGACAGCACACGCCAGGAGAGCTCTGCCCCAGAGCTGGGTTTGAGGCACACGGGGCTTTTGATGCCTCAGGCCACACACGGCACAACAAAGGTGAAGGAGAACACCCAGTGCGTGTTCATTAAGCGAACACCATCCGCTGCTGCGCTCGCCCCATCAGACAGGGCTTCTGTGCAACAACCAGATGAGTATCTACCCAGGCTTCTGATTCATGCCAGAAGATACGCCAAGACAGCTTTGCACAGGCAGCTTTTCAGCCTTTGGTTCCACAACCACAGAAGTGGCCTTTTGGGATCGTTCTGTGCCCATGCAGTCATCGCGTGGGGCTTTGCCGTGCCGGCTGTGGGGCACGGGTGGGGAAATAAAGCCCCAAGAGCCACCCAGGTGGGGATGAGATGTGAGGGGACACCAGTGTGGCACGGGAGGGTTCCCAAATAAAGCCCCAAGAGCCATCCAGGTGGGGATGAGATGTGAGGGGACACCAGTGTGGCACAAGAAGGTTCCCAAATAAAGCCCCTAGAGCCATCCAGGTGGGGATGAGATGTGAGGGCACAGCAGTGTGGCACAAGAAGGTTCCCAAATAAAGCCCCTAGAGCCATTCAGGTGGGGATGAGATGTGAGGGCACAGCAGTGTGGCACGGGAGGGTTCCCAGACACACACAGGGGGGGTCGGGAGGACTCCAGTGTGCTCCATGTGCATCCCACAGGCACAGGGGTGGCGTGGAGGGGCTCCCCCCCACGTGTGGGTGCCGAGGGGGACACGAGGGCCATTCCAGGCCTCCCCGGAGCCCCCAGAGCAGCACCAGCCAGGCCCGGGTCTTCCCCCCCCTGCCCCTCCAGCTGCAAAACCCACACGTTTCTATACCCAGGGGGGGCAGTGGGGCCCGTGTCCCCCC